>RCUC01157085.1:0-54719 GCA_003697995.1 Taxidea taxus jeffersonii | reverse complement strand
GCCAGCATCTGTCATTTCCTGACTTGTTCATTTTAGCCATTCTGACTGGTGTGAGGTGGTATCTCATTGTGGTTTTGATTTGTATTTCCCTGATGCCCAGTGATGTGGAGCACTTCTAAATAGACTTTTGAGAGTTACAGATTACAAGGCCGCCATTGGGTGACACAAGATGGGCTGAGGGTTCCTGTGGCCCATGCAGGCACCACTTAGTCTTTCCGTCTTGATGATAACAAATCATCATCTCTGAGAGAGACCTTTGAGCTCACTCCTAAGGATGAGTGTAGTGCCTGTTATGGTGCTCTCACAGAAGCTCTTCTTTCCTTCCCAGTGAGTAATGTGTACTTCTGCAGTGCTCTGTTCCAAGCTGGACATGCACTGTGTGTTCACTTAAGTTGGTTGCCTCTTAAAATATCTGAGTGTGCAAAGAAAACTTGGAAACTTCAAAACCTAGATTAATTTGCTTTCTGCTTTTATGAGTTTGGCTGCTTTAGAAACCTCATATAAGTGGAATCACGCTAGGGTGAGGGGGAGAAAGAAATAGGGAGTTGCTGTTCAAAGCATTTAAAGTTTCAGTTGTGTAAGATTAAAAAGGTTCCAGAGAGAATGCTGTACAAAATTATGCTTGTCCATAACTGTACTGTACTTTGCACATGAAATTTTGTTGAAGAGGGTGGATCTCTTTTTTTTTTTTTTAACTACAATTTAAAAAGCAACTTTTTTTTTTAATTAGAAGAAAATTCTTGTTTTTTGTGGGTCAGACCTAGAGAGGTTTAGTGAATGTCCTGCCTACCTACGTGGTCTGCATGGTAAGGACCAGATGGCTACCTGCTGTCTTACAAGAACACCAGACAGCCTTTCAGGTCTCCTGGGGGTTACCATTGTCTTTGACCATGGAGATTAGCTTCACTGCCCTCTGAGACTGAGCTGTCATTATGAAGCCAATCAGCACCTCAGAACATGATCTCGAAGCCTCCAGACACAGCTCTGGACTCCAGCCGCAGCTATGTGACGTGAATGCACATTCCCTTTCTTGCACCTTTGCTTTCATTCTCCAGTTTCATGATAGGAATTGGGATTTTTGTGGAACTGACTCTCTGGTCCTTCAGAGACTCCTGAGCTTTGCAGTAATACCCTGGGATTCCCTTGGCCGTGCTTGTAATCAGAGTTACACAATCAAGGAAAAATCAATCAGAGAGACTGTTGCTTCATATGGAAGAGCAGGAAAGCTATTTGCTGTGTCCAAGAAACAACAGTGAACCCTCCAAGAGGGCAGTAGGTCCTCTGCCACCTCCTCTTCCTCTGCTGTGCTCCCTTTGGGTTTCCTGCAGAAGCAGCTGCTGCCATTTACAACTCCCTTAGAAATTCTGTCCCCCAACCACAGGCGTGCATTCAGCTCCCCTGGAGGTAACCTTGAAGACAGTGTCATCGATGGGTTTGTCCAACTTCACTTCTGACTTCTGAATACATTTTGGCTGCGTGACACCAGGGAGGAGTGAGGTGTGGCGGTGGTCTGCAGCCCCTTAGCTCTCTCCTGTCTTCATTTAAAGAGCACTTGCCTGGTTGCAATGGAGAATCTGAACACTTGGAGATCTTGCACATACTAGAGGGAGAGATAAGATCCCATAATAAGCAATAATGCCTGCATCCCTCACCCTGAGCCCCTTACTCCCACTCCTTTATTTCTCTTCCTGGCCCTCATCCTCTTAACACAATACATATCTCTGCTTGTTGCCTGCCCCCCATCCCCTCTAAAATTTAAAGCAATACTTTCTCTCTTTCGTGTCCTGGTGTATCCTCAGTGCCAGGAACAGTGCCTGGCATATAGCAGGTCCTCAACAAAGATCTATTGGATGAATAAACTGACAGCATAAGTTTGAGATTAAGTCCACTGTGGTGACAGTTCTGTTGCTGGCAGCCATCAGCTGTCTGCCCCAGCACCAGCACTTCCTCTCTTGGAGCCATAGTTCCTCTATCGATATAGGGAGAGTTGTACTTCCCAGACTTCCCAGATAGCTGGTGACGTTTGAATAGGAGGATGCAGGTGATAATGTTTATTAAACTGCAGTATTCCTCTGACATGTGTGAGGCATGATTTGTTTGGCTTGATTTTAATGTTTTGATTGCATCTTTGTCTTTTGCTGCAGGTTACTTAACAATCCGTTTGGAAGCTGGTAGAATATAAATGATATGGGCAGATAAAGTAAATGAAGATATCTCACAAATGAGCATGGAGAATTAATAGGAAATTCACAAAAGGAAAAAAAAAACTGTACAAATGGTAAAAAATACATAAGAACAATGAGAATTAGCCCGCTGATAAGATCTATTACTAGAAGAACTAAATTGGTAATGCTTAACACACACACACACACACACACACACACACACACACACACAGGGTGGGCAAGGGTCCCAGGAGATGATACTCATATGTTTCTGATGGAAATATAAATTTTTGAAAAAAAATAATTTAACATCAAGTATCAGGAGCCTTGAAATACCCATATTTTTTGGTTGACTAATCTCACTGTTTGGAATTTATCCAAAGAATGAGTTGCAGGCAAAGTCACATGCACGAGACTGTTCAACACAGTGTTGCTTATAGTAAAGAACTGTTGGTAATAATGTAAATCCCTGACAACAGGGAAAAATTTAATGAATGTTTCAATAAAGAATAATGCATCTAAATTCATAAACTAGGGATATTATGCTCTAAGAATATTTAATGTCAGAGGAAAATGCTCTCAATATAATGTCAAATTGAAAAAGAAAAGATAAACTATATGTCTGTGTGTGTGTGTGTGTGTGTGTGTGTGTATAGCACTTCCCAAATTTGCAAATAAAATCATACTATATGTAAAAACAGTATCAATAGTACAAACATAGAAGTTAAATTGTCAGTACCCCACCACACGATGATAAATATTACATACTTGTTAATTTCACACATATGTGTAGTTATATGTAATTCCTTTTTCTGTTAATGTGTTTATGACTTCTTCATGTAGCTCCTAGTAATAATGTATTGGTTTGAAATAGGACATCATTGCTGTTTTCAAAGGCCAAATTTAATTTAAACTCTAATTTCCAATTTTCATATTAAATGCTAGTAAACACATATACTAGTTGTATTATTATTAAACCTGAGAAGCTAATTATGGGATTTCCTGTCAATGAATAAAACAATTCTCAATTGGAGAAAGACCTGAAATAGCCACATGAGGTCCCAATTGACCCCAGGGAGTGAGGTCAGCTCTGCAGATCCTGCTTTTCACACATCCCCAGCCCAGAAGCTGTCCTTCCCCATTTTCTTACAGTGCTTGTGTGGCTGGTCTCCTAGATCTCTGCGCCCCCCCCCCCACCCCCCCCCCCCCCCCCCACCAGCCTATCTGTCTCTCTTGCTCTTTGCTTGCTTTTCCCTCCCTCTTCTTTAAAAAGGCAAATCCTCCCTCCCTTCCCACCACTTCAGAGAGCAAAGACAAAATCAGGGAAGAATCCTAGATCAGTCTGGAGCTGAAATCCCCATTTGGGACCTCTTGCCTGTCTCTGTGTCCTTCCTGTAGAACTGAAACCTCCTCTAGAGCACCTTCCCCCCATCCATGCACCTCAGGGATGCAGGCAGAGCCAGGTCACTGTCTTGGCTTTCTAGGGACATGTCCTAGGGTACTCACTATCTCAACATGTAGATTCTGGACTTGTTTTTCCTCTACAAAAATGCAGACTTTAGAAAGACTTAAAAGTCACATGGATGTCAACTGTGCAAATTACACAGAAACATTGGACCTAGAATTCCAAAGGCCAGGTATACTGAGATGATACTCCAGATGTATATGCAAGGGCATTCCACACCTATGAGGATGGGAAGCAAAGAGGTATAGCAAAAAGCTCATAGCAAAGAGCTATGACAGAAGCAGGAGAGAGAGGAAATGGTGGATTCCCTTTCTAGTTTTCAGAATTCTGTTTGAAGTTGCTTTCATTTGACTTACACAATAAAATTCTGTTTTGGTTTTTTTTTTTAAAGTGATTCTAAGTAAGGAAATATACACAGAGAGGTTTAGCAATTTCGCCAAAGGCACACAGGAGGTAAGAGAGCTAGGTTTCGGGACGCCTGGGTGGCTCAGTTGGTTGAGCGGCTGCCTTAGGCTCAGGTCATGATCCTGGCATCCTGGGATCGAGTCCCGCATCGGGCTCCTTGCTCGGCGGGGAGCCTGCTTCTCCCTCTGCCTCTGCCTGCCTCTCTGTCTGCCTGTGCTCGCGCGCTCTCTCTCTCTCTGACTAATAAATAAATAAAATCTTAAAAAAAAAAAAAGAGAGCTAGGTTTCAAATTAAAGCCCAAGTCCCTTTTGCTTTCTCATGTCTACCTCATGGCATTTCTGTGACATGAAATCACAAGCATTACAACATTTTGCACAAATGGTTTAAAAAAAAAAAAAGTTTACTCAGAACCAGTGCATGGATCAGGTGAATGGGGATGGGGAGATCTTATAAAGGGGAAAGAAAATAGAAACCATGCAGGGGACTATCAATTTTGCTACATTGTGGCCTATAAATAGTTCAGATTTGGGATCAGGAAATTCACCTCCTAACACGGCCTGCCCTCTCTGGCTAATTTAAAGCCACCCATTCTCTTAATAGTTTAAAAATTAATTTTAGAGGGGCACCTGGTAGCTCAGTGGGTTAGGCCTCTGCCTTCGGCTCAGGTCATGATCCCAGGGTTCTGGGATCGAGCCCCGCATTGGGCTCTCTGCTCGGCGGGGAGCCTGCTTCCTCCTCTCTCTCTCTGCCTACTTGTGATCTCTGTCTGTCAAATAAATAAATAAAATCTTTTAGGGACGCCTGGGTGGCTCAGTTGGTTAAGCGGCTGCCTTCGGCTCAGGTCATGATCCCAGTGTCCTGGGATCGAGTCCCACATCGGGCTCCTTGCTCGGCAGGGAGCCTGCTTCTCCCTCTGCCTCTGCCTACCACTCTGTCTGCCTGTGCTCGCTCTCTCTCTCTCTCTCTAACAAATAAATAAATAAAATCTTAAAAAAATATATTTAAAAAATAAATAAATAAAAAACAAAATAAAATCTTTAAAAAAATTAATTTTAGAGCATTTGTCTTAGTTGCAACTTTACATTTATTTTATTTTGTTTATTTATTTTGTACTTCCTCACTTAGTGCCTATTTTGTCCACTAGACTAAAACCTGCTAACTGCAAGGACTGTGTCTGCTTTTGTTCACTCTTTATCCCTAGAACCTAGAACCGAGTTTGGCATGCAGTAGATGCTCAGTTAACATTGGTTGAATGAATGTGTGGATGATTTTCATCTGTCCTGGTGTTGGAGGCATGTGCTCCACTGTCTGTATGCCTCTTTCTAGGTGAGCTGACAGCTAGAGAGCAAATCACTCCTCTTCCACCATCCTTTCCCCATTCCATAGCAAGACCTTACAGGAAAGATTCAGTCCCTCGTCAGCCAGGTGTAGGAATCATCCTCAGTGATCTTTCTGCGCTGAAGCCCCAGATTGAGGGACAGGATAGAATCCCGAGAACCAACTCCAAAAGAAATGAGAAGGCTTGACAAGCTGCAGGCGCTTTTCAGGGAGGCTTCTAACTTTGTCCACTTTGTCTCTGCATCATTTTTAAACCCTGGCTTCTCTTTTCCTTTAGACCCGAGGTTCTTGCGTTCAGGGTCTCTGTGTATGCATCACTCTGTGCCCACAGTGATTTTGTGCCCATAAATTTATCCATTTCTTTGACAACTGTTTATTAAGTGTATTTTTCCAGGCATGGGGGAAACAGAGAAAACATTGCCCATTTTAGTCGGAAAAACAGAGAAAACTAAGATTCTTTTTCTAAGAATGAATGCCAAGTCCTTGAAACCCCCCCATGATTCATGCTTGAGGAATATGCTAATGGGTTAAAATGCAGTGTTTTATGTGTAAAGTCTCATGTTTAAGATAGAAAACTAAATAGAGGTGGTATCGATATTTTCCCATTTCAGGTACTTAATTGCCATTTATTTTACTTTTATAATCCCTTTCATACAGTGTTACTGAGATGCTTTTAAATTTATGTTGCTTTGTTGCCGAGGGCATGCGTATTAAAAGGATTAAAGAGTGTGTCTGGCCCATCAGCCAAATATCTATTTCCCTTTGATTGTATGGAACATGCTTGACTACCATAGCCTTGGCCAATTACAGAATAATTAGAATACTTTGTAATGTATATTTAACAAATTTCTAGAGGTATTTCTCAAACCTCTTTGCAGAGTTTTATTCATTTAGAACCCCACTCTCCTGGTTTGTTTTTTTTTTTCTTTCTTTCAATGTGATTACCATTGAAAGGAATTAAATCTTGTACTCTTCAGTTTGAGAAATAAGAAAGTAGTGTACGTACAAATCCATATGCTGCAATCCCTTAAAATAGTCCCCACTGGCATGGAGCTATTCCGACTAATCAATGATTATGGTAAAATGGAATATCAAAATAGGAACTTCAGCTGAGATCTCAAGACAAGAGACATCTTAAGAGTTAGGAAATTGGGATGATATTTATTAAATGATTCAGTTACACCAAAAGTGATATGAAATGAAATGAAAGAAGGTAGCTTTCAGAGAGAGATGTTGGTTTACTGTGAGTCTCCCTGGCTTGCCTCGGTGGAAGGGTATGGGAATTTCCTTCCTACACACTTCCAGAGTAGGAAGACTTGACAGTGTCAGGCATCGGAAGGACTAACCCTGAAAATTTAATACACCGTCTCTTAAAATTTTGATGTCATGGAAGCCTGGTGTCTGACACCTGACTTGCAAACAATAACAACAACAGTAATAATAAAGACACACTCACTAGTGGAGCAAAGATGAATTGAGATGTTTTGAACCATGCATTGAGTGGCCTGAGTTCCTAAATTTGACCTCACGGTGCTATAGGTACATTTATCTGGAAGAGCTGTCCTATGTTCCCGACATGTGAACGCACAAAGGGAGAGAGATCTCCAAATGGGATTCCTTGAAGGGTTGAATGGATCCCAGGAGAGATACCTAGGGACTGAGGTATACCTGGGTACCTAGGGACTGAGGAACAAGTCAGAGACCATCCAAAACAGAGTGAGAGAGCCCCAGCAATGGAAGCTGTGGGTTTTTTAAGAATCCAAAAAATGCTTTTGGTTAAAGTCCGTTTTAAATAGGATATCATGGGGGCACCTGAGTGGCTCAGTGGGTTAAAGCCTCTGCCTTTGGCTCAGGTCATGATCCCAGGGTTCTGGGATCGAGCCCCGCATCGGACTCTCTGCTCAGCAGGGAGCCTGCTTCCTCCTCTTTCTCTGCCTGCCTCTCTGCCTACTTGTGATCTCTGTCTGTCAAATAAATAAAATAAAAATCTTAAATAGGATATCATGGGCATGCCACACCAGTACAAGACCACCAACCAAATAACATTTGTGCTGTGCCCATTTCCATCCTCCCATGCTTGTGAGGCTCAGGATCCTCGGTGGGCAATTAAGGGAGAAGAGGTCCTCGCCCTGGGAAAGAAGAAAAAGAAGAGACTGGCCATCTGTGTCGTTTCTGAAACCACAGTTCTCGTTTTTGCCCTAGGGCCTAGATAGTGAAGGGGAAGAAATCCCAACTTTAAAAGATAGTCAAAGTTTGATTATTCCATGGGGCTGGATATTATACTTGCTAAAATGAGATTGCTTTTGGGGGGAATTGAATTCACCTGAGAACGTTTTGCCCGGGCTAAGACTGGTAAGAAAGATTTGGATGCTTGCTGTATTTATCCAGTGGCAGGGAAAGAGATCGCACTGGGCGGACAGATTTGGAAAGGCTATGAGAGACAGAGATGGAGGTCCCGGTCCTCCTCTCTCAATGTGATGGCTGTAAAGGACGCAGAATCAGTAGTGGGTCAGTCGGGGAAGGAATAGGGGCTGGTCTGACCTGAAGGATCCAAGAAAGTGTCCTAGAGGGAAGATGAATGGGATAAATCTTGAATAGTGAGTGAATTTATAGATGGTTGAGACCTGATTGTTCTTAATATAGAATCACCTAGAGCCCTAAGTGTCCCTCCTATGCTTACTCAGAAATCTGAGCCTAGAAATTTACAAATTTACTTGGATGCTTGATATTCACACTCTTGTTATCTCTACCTGATTCTCTCCTTTCTTTCTGCCTGGAAACACTCCATGGTTCTCCATGTCATTCAGCCCTTCTCCATTTTCCCCAAGGGGTCAGTCAGGGTGGTCCATTCAAGCCATTAGAGGTAATGAACAAGGCCTGCCATACTGCCTCTCCTAGGCCCCAGCATGAGCCCTGGCAGGAATCTGCATGCATCTCATCCTCCCCAGGTTCATCATTGCTGCTTCCCCTGCAAAATCCCCACGGCATTCTGTAATTTCCTGATATTGCAAGGAAACTGATAATGCAGGAGCCTGTGAGAAATGCCTTGGGAAAGACACATCAAAAGACTACCCTCAGCTGTCTTACCTTGCCCCTTAGTGTAGTTATGCAAACCATTCCCCACAGAAATATGAATCCATTAAAAAGCATGCTCCCTGACCTGCCAGTCACTGACATGGAGCATAGGAAAAGCAATTAAGTTCAGCTACCATTTACTGAGCACCCACTGTGCGTCAGATTTTTTAATAAGTATTTTGTGTATAGTATCTCTTGATACCACCCCAACGTGACAAAGGAGGGGTCGTTAAGTTCCATTTTGTGGATGAGGAAGGTGGTCCCAGAGAGTTAAGTGGAAGTCTGCTTTCAGTGAGGGAGAGATGGGGTAGGATTTCCACTAAGTCTTTTCCAGCCCCAGTGTTGGTGCCTACGGCTGTTCTATCTGTGGTAGGTGAGTTCATCCTTTAGCTTAATTCTCAGAGCAGCCCTATCAGGAGAGCTATCCTTGACTCCCCCAAGCAGTGCCATGAAGTTTTTTCCTTCTATTGCTCTCAAAACTCTTTATCCACATCTTGAAAATGGTATTTTCCTGGTTACTGTAAAGATTTATTGGGGCACCTGGGTGGCTCAGTTGGTTAAGCATCAGCTTTCAGGTCAGGTTATGATCTCAGGGTCCTGGGATTGAGCCCCATGTCAAGCTCTGTGTCGGCCTCCCTACTTAGCAGGAAGTCCCCCCTCCCTCTGCTACCCCTCCCCTGCGACTTGTGCGCATGCTCTCTCTCTCTCTCTCAAATATTTCTTTGTCTATCTCCTATTAAACTGGAAGGTTCTCTAGTATTGAGATGGAGGCTTCTATTTTCTCTAGATATCTAGGTTAGTTTTGCCCAAAATAGGACTCAGTCAAGTCATTGGAAGATGGATATATCGTTATTACAAATGAAAATTACCAACTCAGAGAGAGGATAAGTAAACAAAGGTCAAACAACCAGTCCCTTTGGAACCAAAATCTAAAATCCCTATCTTTTGACAGGACTTTGTTCCTGTATATTCAATAACATTTTTTGTGATATTTCTGGATATATTGTACTAGCCTACCAAGGTGGAATCAGAAAGGTATATCCAGACACACACATACCTAGAAACATAGATCACATATTTGTCCCTTAGTTGAGATATTTGGTGTGCTAACATGGTAATTCTCCAACTAGCCACACTGGTGACCCTGATTCTCTCTTTCTGTTTCTCTCTGTCTTTGAGCTAACATTCCACCATTTCACAATTCTTATTTAACAAATATTTGTCGAATACTTAACTGTGTTGCCGGCAATATGGTAGATGCAGAGGATACAAAAAATTGTGTAGACTTATAACTTACATATCTGAATTTCAGTGATATGAAGGGAAAGTGCAGGCTTCTTTGAGGATGTATGATAGAGAGAAACTGGACTGAGGCTGGTTCTTCAGAGCAAAGGTCCCTGGAAGAGTCAAGACAGATTTGAGTTCTAAAGGACAGATGATATCTGTTTCAAAAGGAAGTAGATGAAGGAATAAGGTTCCAGGAAGTGCTTGAGAAACTAAAAAGAAGCTGATGTAACTGGAACCCCGAGAGCAAGAGGAAGAGCTGCATAGGCACACTAGAGACATGGCCAGCGGCCAGGTCATGGGGGACCCTGCTAAGATTACTGATATGCTGTTATTTACTCTAAAAGTACTATAAAAGCACTGAAGTGTTTCAGCTGGAGAATAATATAGTCAGTCTTGAATTTCTCTCCTGGGTGTGAGGGGAATAAGTTGGAAGTCGGTAAGAATGGATGGGTGTTGGAAGACCAGTCATGAGGCACTGAAGTGGTCAGGGAAGAGAGGACAATGGCCTGTCTCCATAGTCTCTAAATCTCTAGAGCCAGCTGTCTTGGTCTCTCTTTGTAGACAAGAGAAAGTTCAGTCCTCTGGGTTTGGCCGTAAACCATTAAAGAAATTCTCCCCAATAGTACAGCACTGTCCTCCCAAATGTACTTTCAGGGCACCAAGTATGGAGAAAATGTGTGCTGGGCTTTTTGGGTTTGTGTGCGTTGAAGGCCTTTCTCAACCTTTCCTTTCTCTACCAGTCTCATGATACCGATTTCCTTTCTCTACCAATGTGTGTGGCTGAGCTTTTCCTCCCCGAAGCTGGTGAAGACCTGATTTGAGAGGCCCCCATCGGGGAGTAGCCTGAGTGGCCAGTTGAATTAAATGCTATTTTATATATATATATATATATATGCATATATATTATATTATATATTATATATTATATATTATATATTATATATTATATCTGGAAGCTGATGGAAACCAGTTCTCCACCTTGTTTGTACCTCAAGTAGAGGGCAAGGGTGTCTTCAGCTCCACTCTTCCCCTCCTTTGTCTTGCTGGCACTCACACTCACTTGTTATTGATAGGACACTATAAAGAATGAAATGGAATGTGTTGTTTACTGCCTAATGAGGCTCATCATCGTCATCTCCTCCTCCCCCACCTCCTCTCCCTCCCCATTTCCCTTCTCCTACCTCTCCTTCTTAATGCAATGGGGGTGGAGGGGTGTGGATTGGATTAGTTGAGTTGACCTTGCTCTGCAATATCAGAATTGAAGAAAAGGAAAAAAGAAACTAAAGCATTCTTTGGGTTCTTTCCTTAAGCAATAGTTGTGCCTCGCACTAGCAAAGATAAAGATAATGCCAAATTAATGGCTCAGCCAGCCTGATTAAGCCTTTTTTTTCTTTTTTCATCTTCTCCAATACTGCATAGGAGCAGAAGCTACTTCAGCCATCACTGTTCTGAATCAGACCTAATAATAATGGATTCTCATCCCTTTCATCATGTGAGATCTGGAGCTCTTCCCTGAGGCTCACCTAACATTCTTCCTTGCATTTTACAGTTGGAAAATTAATAAATAAAGAAGAAATTCATTCATTCATCCAAAAATTTATCCAGTATCCATTGTGTGGTAGGCTTTGTGCTAAGACAGGGAACCAAGAGAAAAGTGAGTAAAAGTCTTTGCTGTTAAGGAGCTCACTCTCTGGTAAACAAGTGAATTAACCATGGCCTTGTAGGGGCTCTAACCTTGCAAGGGACTCATAGTTCTTTGTGAAGTGGGACAGAGTGGCCTGGTTCTGGACCCAAGGCTCCTACAAAGGCTAAATCAAGAGTTTTATCTCAAGTGGAAAGTTCTTTGTTTTTGTTTTTAACAGAAAACATCTAACTTGGTCAGCCTTGGAGTTAACCACAATTTTTTCCTTATCTTGTGTCTTTCAAGTTAGGAGTGTTTTAGCTACTACATTATTAGAGAGATAAATGTATATTTTAGTGCTTTAATTTGGACCCAAGAAAGGATTCAGAATCTTCATAAAATTTATTCAAAGGCCACCAGTATTGCAACCATTCAACGTATTAAGTGCTTACTGTGTGCTGGGAAATAATAGAACCCACTCTCTCATTACTTGACTAGATGGCATGTTGATTAGCTCTACATAAGAACCATAATGCAACTCAGACTATGTTGTCATAAGAGATACACCAACAGTGAGGATTTGGGGAAGGGGGTGCCTGGGTGACTCAGTCAGTTAATCATCTGACTTTGGCTCAGGTCATGATCTCAGGGTCCTGGGATGGAGCCCCAGATCATTGAGTTCCATGCTTACTGAGGAGCCCGCTTGTCCCTCTGCCTCTCCCCCACTGGTGGTGCGTGTGTGTGTGTCTCTTTCTCCCTCTCTCTCTCTTTCCCCCTCCCTCCCTCTCTCTAAAAAATAAAATCTTAAAAAAAAAATAATGAGGATCTAGGGATGCTTCATGAAGGATACTTCATGAAGGACATGTGACCTTTGCATCAGTCCCAGAAGAGAGGGCATGATGTTAACAAGGTACTATGTACTGGGAAATGTCCCTTTAAGTATCATCCCTGATAAACTATTTCACCCATTTGAGTCTGAGTTTCCTCAACTCTAAAGAAAGGAATGTTAACGAATAAGATCACCTCCTCTATGAGTGCTAAGTGAAAATTTTTTTTATTTTATTTATTTATTTAACATAGAGAGAGATCACAGGTAGGCAGAGAGGCAGGCAGAGAGAGAGAGAGGAGCAGGCTTCCCGCTGAGGAGAGAGCCCAACACAGGGCTCGATCCCAGGACCCTGAGATCCTGACCTGAACCGAAGGCAGAGGCTTAACCCACTGAGCCACCCAGGCGCCCCTAAATGAAATATTTAATGCAAGCCCAGTCCCTGATACATAGCAATAACGAGAGTAGTGGTGGTGATCATGAAGACGTTCATGATGACGGTAGTGCTAGTGAAGATCATAGTGGTGGTGGTGATCGTGATGACAATGATCGTGGTGATGGAAATGTGGATGAGGGGAACGATGCTGGTGTTGCTGCTGATGTCGGTGCTGGTAGTGATGATGATGATGCTGAAGATGAAGAAGATGATGGTAGTGATGGATTATGATTATGTGATAATGTTGGTGATGATGGTGGTGGTAGCTGTGGTTTTGGTGAGGAGGAAGACAAGGATAATGATTTGGGATGGTGGAGCTGATGGTCATGGTAAACTGTACTATTTACATAAATGTCATTGATAACCTTTAACAGGCTTCAGAATTCTGTAATAACTCAACTCTTCCTCTCAGGGATAGATGTACACTAGTTAGAAGGACAGTTTGCCCAAAGAATTTTCCAGGCACTCACGAGGCCCCAGATGATGGAGTGGCATTTCCCATTGAGCAAACAAGAGGACGAGTCCCACCTACCCAGCAGGATTGATGCCCACCACCCACAGGCAGAAAACAACTAACAGAAGGATTTGACATCTAACACAGGAATTCCCTCTTCTCTTTCAACAGAAAGTTTATTTGCTATGTGGGAGAGTTTGATGGATATTTCTTATTTCTCTGTTTTCTGTACTAGGCAGTAAACAACACATTCCATTTCATTCTTTACAGTGTTTTATCAATAACAAGACTGCCTCGATCTGCCTTTCTTGTAAGTTCCTGGATTCAGGATCCTGTTGATAGCATCTCTAATCAGGAGACTCCTTTTAGTTTGAAGAAGAATAGCAGAAGGCTTGAGAGGAAGGTATTTCTGGAGCTCCATGCATTTGCAGTGTGACCGAGAGCAAATGTCTTGAATGAGCCCTCTGAATTCTCGAATACCTCCTTCATGCTTTCTGTCTCCCTTCTGCCACTTTCACTCACTTCATCTCTCTGGTCCAGTCTTCCTCATGCTCAATGACTGTGATTTAAAGCCACCCAAGATGTCTGCGTTGAGCTCTCCCAGGCTGTCTGATATCTCTTTAGTCAGGTAAGAACAGCTCTGGGCTGAAGGCCAAGCTCCAGTCCCCCATGCTCAAGGCCGCTTGATTATGTAGAGAGGACGGGGATTCTCAGGGAGCTTTGCGTGTGTCCATAAGATACTGACAACACCATATTGAAAGCGTTTGTGGAGTTGTGCATAGAAGAGCATTTCTTTTAAAAAGGGCCCACAGCTTCCTCCTGAAGCTTGGCCCTCTCCTTCTCATTCTGATTCCACTGCAGTCTGTAATCAAACGTGAGTGAAAGCAGGTCTACCTAACCTGGAGATAAAAGCTTTTTTAAAAAAGAAAAGGTAGTATTAAAAACTGAGTGCTCTCCAGAAAAATGGAAATGAAAGATGAAGCACTAATAACAGCCATGAAAATAAAAACGGCGAAGTGGTTGAAAGTTTTTACTCTGTACCTGGTGTCTCACAAAGCTTCGTAAGCAGTATCTCACTTAATCCTTCCAAGAACCTCATGGGGTTTGTGCTCATGTTAGGTTTCCCTAACACGCATGTGAGGAAACTCTGTCGTCAAGAGAGTAAATCGTTCCCCCAAGATGTACCAGTTATAGGTGGCAGAGTTGGGTTTGCATTTGGTTCCTCTACCATATGCTTCTTCCCAACACACATGCTGACATCATATTTGTTTCCCAGATCTTGGGTAGAATGCTGATCTATAAAAATGGCAGGAGTGATAACCTACAGAGGAATATCGGGAGTCCAAGGTGGACAATGAACGGTTTCTCTGTCTCCACATTATTGACATTTGGGGCCAGATACTTTTTCTTTTGTGCAGGGCTTTCTATCCATCCTAGGTTGTCTCACAGCATTCCTGACCTCTACTCACTGTCTGCCAACAGCACCCCCACCTACAGTATGACAACCGAAAGTGTCTCCGGGCATTGTCGAGGGTTCTCTGGGAGGGCAAAATGCCCCAGTTGAAAAAACCACTGTTCTAATATATCCTGTCTCTCCAGGCCTTCATTCTGTCAAAAGACTGAGCTTAGCTTTTTTAATCTACAAAACACCTGGGCCTTCCTCCATGTTGGGGTCCTTGTCCATCTAATCTTTCTGTGTTGGCAACAGTCACTCTTCGTCCCAGCTCCACCAACAAATTAAATGAAGATAAAACTTCACAGAAGTAATGTGAATTTTAAAACATGACCTTCTTCATAGAGGGCAGTGTGAGGTAATACTTAGAAAAGACCTAGGACATGATAATATCCAATAAATGCTAGTTAATGTCATTTTACCCATCTTACCTAAAATGCTAATGAAAACAAAAATGAATGTCCTCTTCTGACCCTTGAATGAAAGAATCTTATAACCTCTACTCAATGCAGGCAGCTCCCAAGAATTGATGAAATCTTTTAAAACATCACTTCCCAAATTTGACTGTTTTGTGTTTTTACAATAAGTAGACATTTGGAAACATCTGAATAAAGAATAACATCCCTTAGTTTTTATTCATATGGTTGTGCCTCTCAAATACAACTCGACAGTGATTTTAGTTTAACTATGAAAGCTAAAATGGGCTCTGTATGGGACTCAGTCCATCAAGCCTTTTGTAAAAAACAAGACCATGGTGTTGCAGATTTACATAACAATGCTTCAGATTTTGATGTGGAATAGAACTCATTTCATATCCCTGGCACAGACTTTTCATTCTGATCTAAAAAGCAGATTTTCTATATGTATGTGTGTATGTATATGTGTATGAATGTGCTTGTGTATATACACATGCATGTGTATGTATGTATGTGTATGTGTGCACACATATATGTGCATACAAATATATATGTAATTACATTCACACATATAATTCCATGCATCAGTGAGAAAAATTATGTGGCTGACATAGAGCCATTTGTATCAGAGGAAGAAGTAAAAAAGAAAGTTTAACATATTGGCCAATCTGCATAGAACACACATACACAAATACAGCCCATCTTGGAAGGCAAAAACGGTACTTTTCTGCCTCGAATGGCTTGATAACAGCCATTATCAGCAACAATGCAAATGAAAATAAAAAGAGGCATTTTTATGCACTGCCCATTAAGAGCAACATACATATAAACTCATGAACTTGGAAAATAAATAAACAGACTGGTTGCTAAACAAAAGCTTGATTTCATCTCCAGTCCTGTCGATGGATAGTTTGTCATTAAAAAGATAGAGCTGTTTAAGCTGTCCCAAGGGAAAGACTTAAAGTGGGATAAAAAAGAATCCAGTGGAGTATGCAGGCCTGAGCCAATTTTAAATAATTGCCATTCCACCGTGAATCTAGAGAGATTGTGTTGAGACATGGCCCATCAGTCACGAGGAGCAGGGCCTGCCTTGGGGAGGGGCCACATGCCTGAGTTTCCACATTGTGAAGCACCATGGACCAACCCTTAGGCAATGATGGCAGAGTCCCTGCCTTCATTATATGATAAAATTGCCGGTAAAGACCTGTGTGTTTTCCTTGCTGTTTTGCTTATAAATCTCGAACATGCTGTCTGTTAATCCTGGAATGGAACTCAAGAGGTCATTAGGTGTAACTGTTTGCCTTAACCTCTCTAAATCAGCTTAGCTCCCTAAGTTCCTTTTAATCAATCTGTAAAGAGGTACTAGCTTTATTTTTGGGTGCATTAACTCATTAGATGACTTATATACATGGAGCGTATAATAGTGGCTGGCACATAAGAGATGCTCAATATATGACCGTTTCTATTATTCTTTATGCATATTTTTGGGAAGGCAGCCAGAGTAAGAGAAACTTTATTGACTTCAGAATTAGATACAACTACTTTCAAATTACTGTGTGTGTTCTTGGTTAGGGATTTAGTAACTATGACCCTCATCAATGAAACAGGGATAACAATACTTTGTATATTTCATCACTGTTAAAAGAATTAAAAGAGGAAATGCTTGCAAAGAGGGGCTTACTAAATTCTGGGTGAAATCAGCTATTATTATCAGCCCTGCTGTTATCACTTGCATCTCAATAAATGACAATTATTTCTCTTATTCGAACTGCAGACATCACTGGGATGGAAAATGAATATTTTTTTCTATGCCTTTTGCCTCGTGGTGAAGTCATGCACTCAGTAATCTTCTTCTTAACTTCGAGCTGACAGTGTTTTATGGGGGAATAGGAAGGAGGATGAAGAAGAAGAGGGTAGACATAAAAACCCAGAGTGTGGACCCTGAGTGAGAATGATAGTCATCCATAGTCCTCCTGAAGAGTAAGAAAGATCCAAGATTATTCACTCAAAACCTCATTTTTGTACTGAATATAGACTGTGCTGTGAGGTAGGGGTGAAAAAATAAACAGGCCTCGCAGGTGCCTGGTTTAGGGAGCCTAAGGTCTAGTGGCAGAGATAGAGAGGTAATGGCCCTTAGAATACAACTGGCAGGTACTAGGATGGGGTAGAAACTCAGCCGTGGTGGCACTTGATCCATATCTGAAACAATAAGGAAGACTTCCTGGAGGAAGTTGCATCTTGGCAGGTCCTAAATGATTCATAAGACTTAGGAAAAGATGGGGTGTGGGGGGGGCTCAGTTGGTTAAGAGGCTGTCTTCAGCTCAGGTCATAATACTGGAGTCCTGGGATTGAGCCCCACAACAGACTCCCTGCTCAGCAGAAAGCCTGCTGCTTCTTCTCCTCCCCACTCATGCTCCTCTCACTATCTCTGTCTCTTAAATAAATAAATAAAATCTTAAAAAAAAAAAAAAAGACTTAGAAAAAAAGATGATTGCTCTGCCATTTATGAATTATCTTATTTAAACTTTCTGAACTATAGTCTCTATAGTCTCTTTTCTTTAAAATATGGATCAAAGAATATAGATTGTGATGACTATATATATTATATATTATACATATGAAATGTGCAATAAAAATGTGTGAATGTGCTTCATCAGTATTTCTTACTTATTTCTTACTTATTATGAAATACAGTATTTCATTTTCTTCAGCCTGTGCTGGTCTTCATTGCCAAGCCGAGTAGCATGGGCCAGGTCCTCTCTAAGTCTTGTCCTCAATTTGCCAACTTCATCTCTAAAATCCCATTCTTAGGCTGTACCATTTGATGAACAGAACAAGACTTCTCTTTGACAGATCCCTCAGAACCACCCCACCCCTGCTCTCTCACTCTTGCTCTTTGCCACACCTCCCTCTCCTGCTATCCAGTCCCTCCTTGAAAGGCCTCAAGCCCTGGTGAGTGCAAGAGTGCATATTTTATGCTGGCGCACACCCATCGGGGACCAGTTCCCAGACCTCAGCTTCTCTCTCCATAATTGAAGTGGAGGCTTTGAAATATACAGTGCACTTTTCTCTGAAGTTGTAGCTGACCAGTTTCTACTGCTGCTTCCCAAACCTTTAATTTGTCAGTAAAATTGTTCAGTTTTTCTTAGGACCATGTGGGGTTTTTTTCATCCTCCTGGGGCTGTGGAAATGGAGCCTGGTGAGCAATGCCTATTTTTACGAGAACTCCTTTGCACAACACTCCAGCTATCTCTGGGAGGTGCTTCAAAGGGAAATGGAAGAGTGATTTCCTTTCAGGGCACATAGATACCCAGGGAATCTGAGTTTCACTTCTTATTTCCTTGAGGACTAAGAATATACGCTGCTTTTTTCTAAACAACTGCAGCTGAAGCATGATTCCAAGAGATGCGTTTTGTCTTTAAGTCATTGTCAAATCCCAACTTTGCCCTTAATCAGCTCTATAAGTTGGGTAAGCTACCTGAATTCTTTCCAAGCTTCAGTTTTTGCATCTATATAAATGTAACCTAAAACGGCTGATTTGAGAATGAAAATTGTCAGCACACTCCATTTGAATCACTAACACAGCTCTGCTACAAATGTTAGCACCTTCCCTTCCTTCGTGGGGAATATAATCCAGTGAGAGTAGCAAGAAATTTGGATGGGATTTCAGTGCCTATGTCCCCTCTTCCATTCTGGATTTGTGGACGTGGGAAGGCCCACCCACAATGGCAATAATTATGGAGAAACATAATGTCAAGGATATTCTTAGCTCAGATATTACTCTGTGGCTTCCAGTTTAGAATTTCTTAGGAAAGAGTATTGGAGATACAACAGTCTTTATCTTTCTTCTTTGGGTCTGTAACAGTTGGGCTTGTGGAGTGGGTGCTGCATCCTCTTACCAGATCACATGCATGGTTGAGGTGGGCTGGTCTGGCCCCTCATTCTGGACGGCACACTAATAGATGCTCATGACTTTTCAGCACAGCGTGACCCCATCTAGCAGTGAATCATGGCCAACTGAATGTCAGGCAACTCCCTTGTCTCTCTCGAAAAGGAGCAAGGCATGTGGTGGTGGGTGGGGAGGGGCTGAGGCATAGGGGGATAAAAGTATTGATCTGCTTATTTTTCCCATCACTTTTGTGAAGTGCTAAAATATGAGCTGCAGGGCACCTGGGCGGCTCAGTGGGTTAAGCTTCTGCCTTCAGCTCAGGTCATGATCTCAGGGTCCTGGGATGGAGCCCTACATCAGGCTCTCTGCTCCGTGGAGAGCCTGCTTCCTCCTCTCTCTCTCTCTCTGCCTGCCTCTCTGCATACTTGTGATCTCAGTCAAATAAATAAATAAAATATTTTAAAATATGAGCTGAAGGACACACATGTAACACCCCTTCCTCATCCAAGCAGGAAGGACATTATCTAGACGGAAATGGACAAGTTATGAGTACAACTTGCTGTTCTGTAACCAAGGGATGGAAAGGGGCTACATTTCTATCAGCGCAATCAGGCACCGTAAAGAAGACAAAGAGTGAGGAAAAGAATCCCTGCTCATGTGTAGGAATCCCTTTTCAGAGAGCAGTCCTCCTTGCTCTTCCACTCATCCCTCAATTCCATGTTCATGTCTCAATTAAATTTGGCGAAGCTTGCCTGAGCATGTACTATATACAGAGCTATAGCAGGTGGAATGGGAGAGAGAAAACAGAAGCTGCCCAAACCCTGGGTTGCAGAGGATAGAGCAAGAGTTTTATCTCGAGGCATCTGGGAGAAGATTTCTCTTCTCTCTGGTACTGACAAGCTGAGTGTTCCTAGACAAGTTACTTCTCCTCTCTAAGCCTCAGTTTCTTCATCTGTAAAATGGGATTGATAGAAACCTACTTCTCAGGGTTGTTGATATCCTCATCTGGCACGCAGAAGTTACTATGCAAATGTTAGTTTCCTTTTCCTGCCATCCCCACAGGACAACTCCGATACTGGACACCATCCTTAGAGAAATAGGAAATGGGAAATGGAAGGATAATAAATTCCAACATCTGCCTGTTGGACCTTTTATCTGTACTTGGAGACAGGGTGTTTATTGAGACAAGGTAGATTTGCTATGATACATTATTAATAGCTTGTGATACGTTCTGGGTGATGGATATCTTCCCCCCAGACATATAGCAACAGCTGCATTCTCTCTTGGGAAAAACAATAGCATCAAGCCAGAGCAGATAGCTCCCAGGGAAAAAAGAAAAATAACAACAACAAAAAAAAAAACCCTCCAGACCCAAATTATAGTACATTTTGTTTTACTTTAGATTACTAGAAGGGTTTCTCTCACTTCCCACCTCACCAATAGCTTGAATCGTTTGCTTTGAATTCACAACACTTGTGTTAGGAAGTTCTTCCTGGTATAGACAAGACATTGAGAGGATTTACTAAATATCCTCCTTTTTGGTTGTTTTATGATAAAGCTTAAAGAACCATAACACATCACTCTGTACTGTCTCTTCTGTGTACTGTGATAAGATAGTCATCCTGAGTAAAGATTGGCTATCTCTGCAGCCGCTCAGGCAACAGTGATCCCAGGAGATAAAAACATGGAGTTACCCTGTAGAATCAGAACCACTTAAAGGAGACCAAGAGATTGCAGAGATCGCTGGTTCCCCTGCCCCTCTCTTACAGATGGAAAAAAGATGAAGTGTCATGGTCAACGTCACTCAGGAAATCAGAGTTGGGAAAAGGGAGATAAGCACTGAGGCCTGACACCACACAGTCATATTTATTCGGGCATGACTATTAATCTGTGTTTATGAATATGCAAAATATGCAAGACCTTGGGGTTGTAAGCAAGGACAAGGACACATTGCTCTTCCACTCCACACTGACTTTTCTTCCTTAGCTCTCTGATTTGTGCGCCACCCACTGCAGGGGGGATGCCTCTCACTGGTTCCCACTGGGACAGGCTAACGAAGCATTGTGCTCAGAACCCTGCTGGCTGTGCGGTTGCAGTCCTCTTGGGGAATATACTTAACCTCTTTGAGCTTTGGTTTCTTCACAGGTGAAGCATTTAACATAACCGTTTTCCCCAACCTAAGAGTTAATTTCACTTCTGAGACTCTTTCAACCACTATTTATAGAGCATCTACTAAATCCCTGATAATATCTATGTGCTGTCACATATATAAAGCAGGATGAAACGTCCTGCTGGTTTAGGGCTTTGAGTTCTAATGCTGGCTCTACTCTGACTGGATTCTAGGATCCTCGTTGTGTGTTTTCCAATGAGCTGAAATTCTGTCAAAATAGTCAAGAAGAGCTTTTCACCTTCTGTCATGGCCTTAGTAAGTGTATTATGCCCAGGGCACCTTGAAAGATTAAATGTCACCAGGAGGCCTTGCCTTGGTTGTAGTAGATTGGCCTCCCTACTTAGGAAGCTCATGATCTACATGGAGAAAGGTCAGATTCTCCCAGGGAGAACTGGGGAGGGGAGGACATGGAGAGTATCAGTCTGATCTAAAATTTTGACATCTTCAACAACATGATAGGAAGGGAATTATCCTTTTTTTTTCCTAAAGATTTTATTTATTTTTTAAAGGCACCCAGGGTGCCTGGGTGGTACAGTCCGTTAAGGGGCCCACTCTTGGTTTTAGCTCAGGTCCTGATTTGAGAGTCATGGGATGGAGCCCCACATCGGACTCTGCACTGAGCACAGAGTCTGCCTGAAACTCTTTCTCCCTCTTGCTCTGTCCCTCCCCCCTGCTCATGCATGTGGTTCCTCTCTCATAAATAAATAAAATCTTTTTTAAAAGTTTTAAGATTTTATTATTTATTGAGAGAGAGAGAGTATGTGTGAGTGGAGGAAGGAGCAGAGAGAGGAAGAGGGATGAGCAGATTCCGTGCTGAATGTAGAACACAGGACTCAATCTCAGGTCCCCAAGATCATGACCTGAGCCAAAATCAAGAGTCGGTCACCCAACTGACTGAGCCACCCAGGCTCCCTGGGCATCACCCTTTCTAAGACGATAGTCTAAGACAGTGGTTACAATAGGGTGGTAGTTAAACTGTAATGTTGAGGACATTTCTCCTTTATGGAGGTATTTAATTGAAGAATAAAATTTACTCATCCAGAAGCCCATGTTTTAAAACAAACTCTCTTCTAAAAGGTTCAGTGTTAGATAAGTACTTTAAGCATGTGTGTGTGCGTGTGTGCCTGTGCACATGTGCATTACTCTTCTAACTGGAGCATGTTCCTAAGAACCACCCCCTCCCCCTGTCAATCAGAACATGGTGCTGTCTTGAGAGGTAACATATCACATGTTTGCTCATGACGGGGAGAATGTCCTCTGGGAAGGCTCACGTGGTCATTAGTGAGATTCACAAAGAGTTTGGTTAAAAGACTCTTTGGTGGTTTGGATGATGGTCATTCTGAAGAGAAAATGGTCTAACAACCCTATCTGGGGAATTTGTATCATTGGGAGGGATCATTTAGGGCCTTGTGTCTTGCTATAGGGTCAGGCTTAGGCCTCTCTTTTCTGCCCCAAAGAGGTTTCCTCATCCTCTACTTCTTGCCAGTCCTCAGACTCTTCCACTTTCACTTCTCCCAGTTATTCATGCTCAAATCCACCACTGCCTCCTGATTATCCTTGTTCCTTGGTTAAGCTCATGAACTACGTTTTTATTTGTTTATTTGTTTTTAAACCTGGAAATCTGAAGGAAGAAGGAACTTAACTACTATTAATTGATTTTAACTCCTTTTCAAATATGATTTTAAAAAAGACTCATTGCTAAGTTATTTTTATTTTATTTTACTTAATATTCCTGATAACTCTGCAAGTAAACATTATTTTATTCCCAGTTGATAGATTAAGAAACTGAGGAACCAGAAGATTACATGTCTTGCTTAATAGTACACATCCAGCAAGAAGTCGAGCTTTTATAAACTTTTTTGCTAACATGCATGGGGAAAGGAGATGGATTAGCCAAATGGCAAAAGCTGGGACTTATGAAAGTTACAGAAGTTTTAAAAGATCCTCATTGAACTATTTTTTGTTGTTGTTGTTGCTGGTGGTGGTGGTGGTCCTTTTGGTATAAAGCCCTTCCATTCTTTTCTTCTTCATCATCTTTATGTCCTTATCCTTTACTCAAAGAAGGTCAAATTATGTCATTCTTTGGCAAAAGCTATGCTGCTAAAATTGTTTAAAAATGCATGATATAGTTAACTTCTCAAAATAGTTCAAAGTTTCGAACATGAATCATGTTTCAAACAGTCAACAGCAAACCAATTGGCCTGGCCTTAAGTGGTTTCCTAGATGCAGAATTTACCAAATGATTTCACTTTGTTCCGTCATTTATTCCTGACAGCATTTAAGAATTACAAAGGAACTGAACATTTCTTAAGGAACTCCTCATGCTAGTAATCATGGTTGTCATTTATCCAACCCCTTTGCGCACTAGGCACTCTCTTACGGTCTTTCTACACACTATCACATCTGACCATCATGGGAACTCTATGAAGCTGGGATTACTCGCTCATGCTTTCCCAATGAGAGTACTAAGGCTGAGGAAGATTGTGTAATGTTCCTGAAGTAACAGAGTTCGTAATTAGCAGAGCTGGAATAAGAACAGAAATGTCCTTGCTTCTAGGGGCGCCTGGGTGGCTCAGTTGGTTAAGCGACTGCCTTCAGCTCAGGTCATGATCCTGGAGTCCCGGGATCGAGTTCCGCATCGGACTCCCAGCTCCATGGGGATTCTGCTTCTCCCTCTGACCTTCTCCCCTCTCATGCTATCTCTCACTGTCTCTCTCTCAAATAAATAAATAAAATATTTTAAAAAAAGATTTTAAAAAAAGAAATGTCCTTGCTTCTAAACACCACATTGATAGAAGGAGCTGTACCAGTCTTACATTTAGCAACTGTATCTTCCTGATGAAATAGGCAGATGTCATAGGATTAAGAAAACAGAGCCCCTCGGATGACCTCCTGACTCTAGTTCAGACAAGATCTCATCATATATCAAGGTCTTAAGGGGAGATTTTGCTTCTAAAGCCCTAGTGAGGATTGCACAACCTTAGACAATCGGGACTGTTTACCGTCATCATAAATAAGATATTGATATGAGTCAGCACCCATATGGCTCAATCAACACTGGATACTAACTGGACTGTTCCTTTTGGGACGGTTTCAAAGACCAACAGGAGCACACCCACATTAGACACACAGCACTAGTATAACTGTCAGAAAATTGCCTCATTTAACAAAAAGAGCAAGTGACCAGGTATTTCTGGAAACAGTCACATAGTTCTTTTTATGATGTAGTCAAGATACTTTTCTTCTTTGCATTCCTTTATTCTTCTGTAAAAATGGTGATGTGATTTAAACAGTTCCTTGGAACATGTAGATTTTTAGAAGATTATTTGTTTTACGTCTTAAATCTAAAATAAGGTTTATTCCCCTCACAATTTTGAAATATAAAACCAATTGTAAAATTGTGTCTGTGTGTGTGTGTGTGTGTGTGTGTGTGTGCTTAAATCGAGGATATGAAGAAGGAATGTTAGAGGGTTCTCAAAACCTGGAATATTTATAATGGGAATATTTATAATAGTCATGTACTGAGGGCTTAATACATGGTAATGTGTTAAGCATTTTGTAAGCATTATTTCTAATAAAAATGTGATAGGGTAATATCTCCACTTTATGGATGAACAACCTGAAGCTTAGTGAGGATGAATAACTTGGTCAAGTTCTCCCCTCTCAGAAGCCCACATTGATCTGATGCCAAACTATTCCCATTCTCACTGGTGCACTCCAGTCTGCCCTGCAGAGTACATACCTAGCCCACAAGAAATGTCACTGTCCTTTGCTGATGCGATCCAATATCAAGTATGTGCGCCATCCTTTCTAAAGAAGCCAGTCTGAGTAGAGAGACTTTATATTCCAGTGAGGAACATTAAGGAAATGCTCCTACTCGCCAAACCACAGAAAGAGGCATCCTGGCACATGTTGGCTCTTTACACACATTGAGCACATATCAGAGCAACTTCATGAGACAAATAGTCTCCCTGTTTTACAGATAAGCAAAGTGAGGATTTTAGAGGTGGTAATGCTTCCACATGGTTCCAGGCTACATCTGAGATTGTGAATTCACCTTTCTTGATCACAAAACCAGTCTTCTCCTCCCAGCACTGTTCCCCACTATTTCCTCTAGGTGTTTTATTATCTTTTTGGTGTCTCAAGCCAGTACAGAGTGGTTCTTCTCTGGCTATCTGAACATAAACTCTGAAGAGCTCATTTTTGCCCTCTGGGAGAAGTCCTGCTTTGGATCTCAAATGCCAAGTTTGGTTGCAAAGCTGGACCCATGTGTGAAGAAGGCAATATCACTGCTGGGGAATGGTGGGAAGCTCAATGGTCAGACGCCAGCTGGCTCAGGAGACCATCTCTCTTCCCTTTCTTGGAGCAAGCAACATTACGTCTGGCCATGCTTGTCTGATTTGGTGCCCAATTCCACAGCCATTTCAAGTTTTTCCTTGAACATTTACACTCCCATGGATCACCCCTTTGATATTTCTAACCACGTAGCTCCAGCTCAGAAAACAAATCAGGAATGACATTCTGTTACTGTATTTTCAGCTATACCACATAATTTGGTGTAAAGCTTGTCATTGTCTAAGAAACATATCCCTGTGCAGAGAACCCATTGGACACCAGAATGAAGTCGACTAAATAAAAGCAGTTTCACTGAACAATTTGCAAATATCACTGTTTCTTGCCAAGCCTTTTTGGCATAACCATCTTCAGTGACTTGAGAGCTTTTTCAGCCAGAAAGAGATTTGGGTTACCTTATGCTTTCCTCTCTCATTTTTCTGATATAAATACTTTCATTAAAGCCACATAAGTCTCAGACAATAGAAATGTCTTTCAGGGAAACATTTGCATTTATTTTTCAGGAAACATTATTCAGTTTTCCTTTTCATAGGGAAGGGAGGGGCCTTATTTTAGAGCCCAAAATATTATTTGCTAGAGACAGTTCTCTACTACATATTGAAGGAGTGTGTGTGTGTGTGTGTGTGTGTGTGTGTGTGTGTGCATGCGCACGCACGTGTGTCTGTGTGTAGTAAGAGGGAGAAAGCTATTACTGGAGCCATGTTTCCTAGGGAAAAATGTGTCAGGTTCTCTGTCTCTCATGGAGCTTAAAATTGGGGGAGTGGCAGGAGAGTCTGGGTGGTATGGTCAGTTAAGCATCTGGCTCTTGATTTTGGCTCAGGTCATGATCTCAGGGTCCTGGGATGAAGTCCCGTGTTGGACTTCATGCTCAGTGTGAAGTCTGCTTGATATTCTCTCTCCCTCTTCGTCTGCCCCTCCGGCTCATGCTCTCTCTCTCTCTCTCACTCTCAAATAAATAAATGTTTAAAAATAGTTGAGGGAAGGATGTCTTTGGAATAGAAAAGAAGTATGGTTTGAGGGATAACTGTAAAAACCCTGGCGTAGACATCAATAGCCACGTGGATTCTTGTCTAAACCGAGCAAGCAACAGGTAGCATGATCTTATAAATTAAATAAGAATATATATAAAGCAAAATGAAGTTTAAAGATTGAGTTGATTATTTAAAATATTTTATTTATTTGACAGAGAGGTAGAGAGCACAAGTAGGCAGAGCGGCAGGCAGAGGGAGAGGGATAAGTAGGCTCTCCGCTGAGCAGGGAGCCCAATGTGGGTCTCAGTCCCAGGACCCTGGGATCATGACCTGAGCCGAAGGCAGCCCCCTAACTGACTGAGCCACCCAGGCACCCCTGAATGGATTTCTTATAAAGGAAAAGGAAAAATAGACAAAAATCACAGCCCACTTGGAGCTTAGACATGACATGTAGATTCTTTAAGCCTTAGAGTTTTCATCTATACAATTGGCGGGGGGAAAAAAGCAACCGGCAACCCAAATTGGTACTTGCACGATCATGTGCCAGACTCCATGTGAAACTTAAGAGAACATGTCATTAGCTTGATTTTCCACTTGAAAAAATCAAGGCCCTTCCAGTTAATCATGTTTTGAGTCATATTTTTGTGACACTTACTAAAGGAAGTGTCATTATGAATGGAACAACCACTATCCCTTTCTTCATGGAGCTTCTACTCTAATGACCGAGGTCCCACAGCTGAAATGTGAGCGTCTAACCTAGGAAGCCAGGCTCCCTGGACTGAAATCTGGACACTTTCCAGTGTCCTGCTACACCCAGGACAGTCCCAGTGGATGGCTGATCTTCAAGCATAATTACTAATGTCCATTGTACTAGTTTGAATGATAAATTATATGCTTGCTCTACCAATGATGCCCAGAGTTCCTCTTAAGACTTATAGCTGGACAGTTTCTTAGGACACCCAGATGAAACTAGGGCAGGGTAGTAGCCAAAAGTTGCAGCCCAGCAGAGCCTTAAAAAATTTCTGGAATAAACAATTTGCTGACCCATAAAGTTGCAATAGGAGGTAGGAGTCATTACTCAGAGACATAGAAGTTTTGAGCTTTGAAAGGGCTTTTGGGAGAAGATCTAAGCCAGGACAGTTTACAGAGAAGAAGGCCCAGAAGGGGGAGTTGACTCAAAAAAAGTTCAACTCAACATGAACCTACAACACATCTGGGACAATAACCAAATTTCCTGGACACTGGTCCATTCTCATGTCAGTCTCCCCACTGTCTCTATTTGAGTATGGCCCTCAAAGAGAAGTGATTGCATTATTAAAAAAAAAAAAGAAAAAGAAAAAGAAAAAGAAAAGAGAGAGAGAACCCAGAGTAATAGAGGGTTGAACTCTGGTGAAGATGAAGCTGCTGGTGCTTTGATGGTGTTTACAGAGAGAGAAGAAATCAAACCTCTTAATGAGGAAGAGAACATAGGACTGTCTGGCCTATTTTCCTTCATTCTTTTGGGCTTCTTTAAAATTTTTATTCTTTTCCTTTTTCAAAAGCACAGTAGGATTTTGATAATATGATATATACAAATATGTAATTATACAAATATATAATACATATAAAAACCCTAATTCTGTCCCTAACAGACAAGCCTGATTAAACTCCCAGGGAGATATCCTTCAGACATTATACATACATTTGTTTTCCATGTCACCATAATAAGATCACACTGCTTATATTATCTGGTGGTTTATTTTATATGTTTGTGTGGTTTTCAACCCACTTAACCATATCTCTAACCTTGTTGGTAAAATTCTTCAAGTCTTCCAGAGATGAGTTGAGGAGGACAGGAAAGCCTTACTTCCCACTCCCCCCACCCCATTCCCTGGAATATCCCTCCCCAATCTCCTAGGATGCCAGGAATGCCATTAGAGAGCCACTGTGTTACTGTTGATGCATGGATTAGCATGTAGATACCCACAGGACAGGCATGACATGAAGCTCATATCAGTAAGTGAAATCATGGCCTGAGCAAGCTGAGTGGATCCTTTCCAGCAGGCTGCTAGGACGGAGATTTCTGGCAGGGAGGAGAAAGGATTAGGGAAGGCTGGTGCAGGATGTATGCCCCTGGGAGGGAGGTGGGGAGCCCCGAGAGAGCTCCTGACACCACTCTCTAGGAGGCCAGGCAGGGAAGGTGAAGGAGTTGCAGGAAGGAAAGACCTGAGCTCAGAAACATGAGAGAAAATGAAAGACTGGCCCTGCCAAAAATGCTATCTTCTAGTGTGTCCTCATCCTCAGTATTGAAAGTATAGTGATAATATTGCCTGCTTGCATTCATTCCTCCCTTCATTCCCCTTCCCTATCTCCCTCCTTTCCCTCTTCCCTCCCTATCTCCCTCCATTCCTTCCTTCCTTCTTTCCTTCCTTTCTCCCTCCCTCCCACCTTTCCTCCTTCCTTCCTTCCTCCCTCCCTCCTTCTTTCCTTCCTTCCTTCCTTCCTATCTTCTTTCCATAAAATCATTCACTTGCCATTGTTTATCGAAATCCGCCATATGCCAGGCACTTTCCCGCATGCTGGCTTGTGATGATGAGCACAACAGACATGGTCTTGCCCCCATGAAGTGACAAACTGGTGGTGGAGTCAGACATTTAACACAGGGATAATTACATAATTAAATCTTGTTCTAAGTGTAAAGAAGGAAAATGACAGTGTTCTATACTGAGACAATAACAGAGCAGGATGAAAATTAGTCTGCAGGGTCAGGGAAGGCCCACTGACACTGTGATATTTAAAGGAAATCTGAAGAATGAATAGGAATCAGACAGTCAAAAGACAGGGAAAGGGCTCTCCAGGGGGGCAGGGGTGGAGAACTGCAGGAACAAAGGCCTGGAGCCTAAGAAAGGGTAGAGGAATTTGGAAGATCAGAAATCTGGTCACTGTGGCTGTAGCTTCTCCAGACCTTAGAGGGGTAGCCAGAGGTGAAGGCCCTTTGTGATCTGCTAGGAATTTTAGATGGTCAAAGAATTTTATGCAGAGAAGTGACATTTTCAGATTTATTTTTCAAATTATTCTGAGGCAAATGTTGTTCAATTTATTTTGAAACTTGTTTTCTTTATTGCCGTTCTGTAAGCAAGATAAGAAAATAAACACCCTTTAAAAAAAAAAAAAGGCTCAGAATATGAATGTTGTCTCTCTGAGGTAACAGTAGTTTATATTCCATGGAAATTTTCCTGAAGTTCTGATAAGCTAGATCCATTCTTAGGCCAAAGCTGTGTTTCTTCCTTATAATGGCTTGTGTTTTTTGAGTACTTATTATTTGTCATGCATTTCATTAAGAAATTTGTATCAATCTCTCTCTCTCTTTTTTAAGATTTTATTTATTTATTTGACAGAGATCACAAGTAGGCAGAGAGGCAGGCAGAGAGGGGAGGGGGAAGCAGGCTCCCCGCTGAGCAGAGAGCCCGATGTGGGGCTCGATCCCAGGACCCTGAGATCCTGACCTGAGCTGAAGGCAGAAGAAGCTTAACCCACTGAGCCATCCAGGTACCCCTCAGTATCTCTTTTTACTATTTAAAAAAGTTCTTGGGACACCTAGGGGGCTCAGGCAGTCAAGTGGCCAATTCTTGATTTTTGGCTCAGGTCATGATTTCAGGGTCCTGAGAATGAGGCCCTTGTCAGACTCCTTGCTCAGTGGGAGTCTGTTTGAGGATTCACTCTCCCTCTCTCTCCTTTTCCCCCCTGCTCACACACACACATGCTCTCTCTCTCTCAAATAAATACATTTTTTAATTAAAAAAATAAAGAGAAATCTTTTTTTTAAGATTTTATTTATTTATTTGACAGAGAGAGATCACAAGTGGGCAGAGAGGCAGGCAGAGAGAGGAAGGGAAGCAGGCTCTCCGCTAAGGAGAGAGGCCTGACGTGGGGCTGGATCCCAGGACCCTGAGATCATGACCTGAGCCGAAGGCAGAGGCTTTAACCCACTGAGCCACCCAGGCGCCCCTAAAGAGAAATTTTTATAGCAACTTTATGCAGGAAATGTTGTGATTATTCTTATTTGAGACTCAGTCATTCCCCAAATAAACCAGAATCAGATCCCTTCACCTGGACTCTGTACTGGTGCTGACTTGGTCTTAGGTTCCTTCCCTAGGGGTTTATTGGCTGTAAGAGTCTCCCCCATTCCCCAAAATGTCTTAAATCTGGACCAAAGGATTTGGAGACACAGATCAAACTGTGGACATTTAAAGACAGCTTCTCTCTTGTATTTAGAAAATGTACATCAGTATGTTAGGAGAAATTTCTGAGTGTCTAGGAAATATTATCAGAATGGGCAGAAAAAAAGGAAAAAAAAAAAACACCCAAACTTTTATCAGTTGCTTCTGTCTGCTGCTACCTAGCTCTGGTGACAACTGATGTCTTAAAAAGGGATAATGTCTGTTGGTGATTCTCACTGACAGCGTCAAGACTGGCTGGGATGAGATCTCAACCCTTGAGCTGAAAGGCCCTCCGCAGAGTGTCTGGTCCAGCCCTTTGCCTTCAGACTGGGGCAAACCTCATCAATCAACCCATCCATCAATGTATGGGTTCTCTGTTAAGATGCTCAGGTTTTAGTTGAGAGGTAACATTTAAGTTCAAGAAACAACTGAAGAATATTCTAGCATTTATTTAGTTGCAAAGAAAACATTCTTTGGAGGTCCCAAACACAAGAAAGAAAAATTCATATTCCAATTTAGAATAATTAGAAAAAATATGGACTGCGAACAGTGAATGAAAAGGCAGCATAAGAACTCTCAAAAAGACAATAATTTTTGACATATTTGAGCATAAGAACTCTCAAAAAGACAATAATTTTAAGACATAATTTTTGGAGGGGGGCTCCTACAAGATCTTTTTGTATTCATTGTGCGTGTTCATGCTGATGTAAAGATCTCCTAGCTGGGTTTCAAGCTGACCGATGGCCATTTCTTTTCACTTCCACCAACCTGCCCTTTTTTGTATATATCAGGCCCTGTGGACCCATTAAACATATCAGTTCCTCGGATGCTAACTTTTTTTTTTTTTAAGATTTTATTTATTTATTAGAGAGAGAAAGAGAGCAAGAGTGAGAGCAGGAGCAGAGGGAGAAGGAGAAGCAGACTCCCCCTGAGAAGGGAGCCTGACTCAGGGCTCAAGGACCCAGAGCTCATGCATTAGCCACCCAGGCACCCCCAGGTGCTAACGTTTATAGATAATATTTATATATATCCACTTACAGTGTAATATCTACCAACTAAAGAAAATAGCGAAACTATAGAAAAACAGAAAGAAACATCTCAAAGCCCCATGTGTGACAAATACCAAAAGATTTTGCTATTAAGGGAAATTGTGATTTCTTCTTTTTAAAAAATAAAATTCAACTGAGTACATTTAAAGATCTAATTGGCTTTGTTTATGTTGGGTCCGTAATCAAAGGAGCGAGACTGATACAAAGCAAAGGTGAAGCAAAGCTTTATTTCGCGCCAAGCATCGAGAATTAAACTGACCGTCTCTTACAAAGAGAGGAGACCCCTCTCTGCCTTACAGACTGGCTTTTAAGGGCAAAGGCCATGTGGTTGGGCCTGGCCACGCACAGGTGGCCAATGACACAGAGAAAACTGCACAGTCAGGCTTGGTCATACATAAGTGGCCAATTGAATTACAATTTACCCTATAATAGACATTTGAACTAGCCTATCACCTTGGTCAGAATTGGCACCCAAAAGGCACCTAAAGGGCGGGGCCCATACTCCTTGGTAGCTAGGGAGACAGTATGTGCCCCCCTGATTGGATATCTCCCCCTGGCCTGGCCCTCCCTTCCTCCTTTGTATTTGGGCTTTGTTACTTGGGGACTGGTTTCGGGAACTTGTTTTTAAGTAAGTCCCCCCCGGGGGGTGGGGGGGCAGGGTCCATTTAAGTTTTACTGCATAAACACCACAATGGCTATTCAACCGAAATGGAGCCATTTTGGCTAAATAGGCCCTTACAATTTTAATGCTTCATGAATTGGGGGGCATTCCAACTAGCAAGTGGAAAGGAGCAGGGCTCCAAGGAGCTCTACAAAATGGAAGACTTTTTAGGGCAGAACCAGGGTGGGACAAGGAAGTTATTAGTAAAAGAAAAGAAAAGATTATTGCAGGCAAGATCACCTTCCTTTGAGGGAAGGGCAGCGGTTTATCATGCAGATTATCTTTCTAGTGCTGATAGGGAAATTCCAGACTGACAGGTTAAATTCACATTGCTACAATTAAGTCTTGGTTTGCTGTCTGGAGGCAGGTGACTCGGTTTGGACCTGTTGCTGCTTCTAAGTCTTTATTATTTATTTATTTTTAAACATTTCTTTATTTTCTTTGTAACTTTTGTTGTTGCTGCTCAAATGAAATACTTGTTCGTACATTGAAATTTAGGAGAGTTTATTTATTTATTTAAGATTTTATTTATTTATTTGACAGACAGAGATCACAAGTAGGCAGAGAGGCAGGCAGAGAGAGAGGAGGAAGCAAGCTCCCTGCTGAGCAGAGAGCTGGATGCGGGGCTCCATCCCAGGACCTTGAGACCATGATCTGAGCCAAAGGGAGAGGCTTAAGCCACTGAGCCACCCAGGCACCCCTAGGAGAGTTTAAAAATAAAAGCAGCAACTGGGCTCAAAAATGCAAATAAAGGTATTGTAAGTATTGATATATTTATCTTCTATGGTTATGCATTGTTTAATGTAGGCATTAAAACACCATGTAGGTAACCTTAGTATTTGGCCACTTCACTTAACATCTTTTTTTTTTTTTTTAACATAGACACTATTCCATCTTACTACATTATGTTACTTTTTAAATGTCATTTTCATTACTGCCTCTTTTTTCAAGAGACATGTAACTAAGGACTATTTAACCACTCCCCTGTTGCTGAGAATTAAAGTAATCCTTAAGTTTGCATCTTTATAAATAATTCTATAGTGATTATCATTCTATGGCACATACATTACATGTATAATACTTTCCAAGAGAAGGTTAACAGAAGTGGAATTACTATGAAGAAAAGAATGAGCATATTTTTATGGAAGGAGTTTTTCAGATTAACCTGCAAGTCGATTTACAACTTTGTGAGTGACTCTGGCAAGACTTCCTAATAAGCACACGATATTATCATTTTTAAAATAGTTTTTATTTTTAAAAAATAAAAATTCGGGACACCTGGGTGGTTCAGTGGGTTAAGCCGCTGCCTTCGGCTCAGGTCGTGATCCCAGCGTCCTGGCATTGAGTCCCACATCGGGCTCTCTGCTCAGCAGGGAGCCTGCTTCTCCCCTCCCCTCTCTGCCTGCCTCTCTGCCTGCTTGTGTGATCTCTGTCTATCAAATAAATAAATAAAATATTTAAAAAATAAAAAATAAAAATTCATTGACTATTTTTGATTATTAGTTGTTGAACTTTACTTTTTATGTTATCTGTGTTCCTTTTGTGTATTAGGGCCCTATTGTTTTTTCTGTCAGTTTGCTATAGTATCTTTTTATGCTAAAAATAATCAGTGTCACTTAGGCCACACCAGATGAGTGCACATGGATGACCTGGGGAGAGTATCCCAAGAACTGCTCAGCTAAACTCATCCCAACATGCAAAATCATGAGCAAATAATCTGCAGTTGACAATCTAACCTATTTGGGGTAGTTTGTTCTGTTGAAAGTAACAAACCCAAAATCTATACCAGAAGTGGGCTTCAAACTCATGTGGTTAGTGAATATTAGGGGTTTTATTTTTTCCTACTTTTATTGAGAAATAACTGACATATATGACATGATTGTACTAGGCTCAGCTAACCTCATCATTTCATATAAATACAATAAAAAAGAAAAAAGAAAAAAATTTTCCTTACGATGAGACATTTTAACATTTTAGGGTTACTCTTGGGACAACTTTGCATATATCCTACATTAGTGTTAGGTGTTATCATCCTGTTGTGCGTTACATTCCTCCTACGTATTATCTTGTAAGTGGAAGTTTGTACCTTTTGACCACCTATATGCAGTTCTTTCTCCCCTACCTACTGCTTCTGCTAACAACAAATCTGATCTTTTTCTGTGAGTTTGTTTTTTTTTGATGTTTGTTTTGTTTTGTTTTGTTGTTTTGTTTTTGACTCCACATGTAAGGAGATCATACAGTGCTTGTCTTTCTTTTTTTTTTTTTTTTAGAGTTTATTTATTCATTAGTTAGAGAGAGAGAGCGAGCACAGGCAGACAGAGAGGCAGGCAGAGGCAGAGGGAGAAAGGCTCCCTGCCGAGCAAGGAGCCTGATGTGGGACTCGATCCCAGGACGCTGGGATCACGACCTGAGCCGAAGGCAGCCACTTAACCAGCTGAGCCACCCAGGCGTCCCCTGTCTTTCTTTATCTGACTTATTTCATGTAGTGTATCTTCCAGGTCCATCTATGTTGTTGCAAATGGTAGGATGTACTCTCTTTTTAATTGCTGAGTAATTTCCACTGCCTATGTATGCGTGTGTGTGTGTGTGTGTGTGGATATATATATATATATATGTATAAACTTCTTTATCCATCAATGGGCACCTAGATTGTTTAGATAACCTAAGATCTTGAATATCATAAGTATCGAGTTACATGAATTATATATATATTTTGAATATTAACCCCTTACCAGATATATGATTTGAAGATATTTTTTTCCTCTTTCTATACATTGCCTTTTCACTTTGGTGATGGTTTCCTTGGCTGTGCAGAAGTTTTTAGTTTGATACAGTCTCACCTATTTTTTAATTTTGTTGCAGTGTTTTATATCTCATACACAAAATATTGTTACCAAGGAGCTTTATTCCTATGTTTTCTTCTAGGAGTTTCATAGTCTCGGGCCTTAAGGTTTAAGTGTTAATGTTTTTGAGTTAATTTTCATGAGTGGTATAAGATGGGGTCTAGTTTCATGAATATTAGTTTTTGTAATTTCAGCCTATTGTTTTAACTCCTTGAACTTCAGTTATCTATCCCCTGGATGGAAATAATACTAACAACTACTCCTGCTCCTTGAATTGGGCATGCACCAAAAGACATCCTGCTTATCAAGTGTCCCACCCATGCTGGGATACAACTGGCTTTTGCCAAATCTTCCTTTGCCACAGCCATTATACTAAAGCAAAGTCATTAGAATAGTCTTTCCTTCCTCAGACATGGTGTTAGCTAAGTCAGAGTCCCTTTGCAGCAAAGAACATTGCAAAACAGGCTGATTCGATGAACCCAAAGTGGATTTTGAACTAATGCCTTACCCATAAAAACTGCAACCCAAGGATAGCCTGAGTGCTAGCCTTCCAATGCCGTTTATATGTGGACTAATAAAAGTATTTGATTCCAGAGATCTAAATAAAGCCAAGTGCAGCTTTTCCTCCTCATTTCCCAGTTCCTAGAAGAAATCGTGTGTGCTATGCTGTGTTTCATAGATTTAATGCCAGAATATAAGTATGTACCTTGGAAACAGGGATCAGTGAGGATGGCATGGGATAATCAGACATTCCAGAAGAGAACATATGGCTGGGAAGTAGGGACAGAGACAGCACTCCTTTCTTTCCAGTGGGAGGCACTTTGTGCAGAAGCTGTCTGGTTTTGTTGTGGTTGAGTAAGAACATTTAAGACTGGACTGATTTTTTAAAAGGAGCAAGTGGAGACGTCCAATTTTAGCCAAGATGGAATCAATTCATTATATGCTCTCTCTCCTACTGATTATGACTAAAATCTATACACTGAATGCAAAAAGCAATTACCTGAAGTCTCTGAAAAGTCAAACCTTATAGGTTGATTGGGGAAAGAAGTGAGAATTTGAAGAATGAGCAATATGGCAGGGGGATTTTTTTTTTTTCCCCTCTCCTTTCTCTCCCAGCATGGAGCTAAGGACAGAACAGCATAGCAGGTAGAGACAACAAAAGCTGAAGGAAATTCCCTTTAGTTGGAAGAGAGGCCACTGCAAACCAGCCAGAGAGTATGCAGTCACTGTGAGTTGGAGAGACACCTTTTTTTTTTCCCTTTACTGAAGTATAGTTATGTACAATGTTATGTTAGATTCAGATGTACAACATAGCAATTTGACAAGTCTATACTTTGAGACCTACTTTTTATTCATCCTTTTTTCCTCAGTTTCCCTGAGATACTGTTGACATATAAGTAAGTTTAAGGTGTATAATGTGATTATTTGATACACATATATGTGACCACAGTAAGGTTAAAATCTCCATCCCCTCACACAATTCCCATTTCTATTGTAATGATATTAAGTATAATATGTAAGTATATTAAGTTATAATCTCTTAAAAACTTTCAAGTGTATAAACCAACCCCCCCACCCTTTTCTTAAACTTTTTTCTCTCCTGGCTATGTCCAGAGGCCAGCTTGGGTTGCTACATGATGGTAACAGCAGTGTGGAGGTGTGGGCAATTAAACTCCAAGAGAAAAACCCATTTCTGCAGTCAGATAACATGAGCTATGAAGGTCACATGTGTTTGGGGAAACCACATTGTTTTATTATTTTTCTCTGTATTTTTCTCTCACTACTTTGCCCAGAGGTTACCCCCAGGTATGTGGAAATGGCCAATAGCAGATACATTCTGAGAAAAACACTTTTTTTTTTTTTTCTGGTCAGATGAATAGGAACAGGGAAAAGGGGCTCTTGCAAGCTGGAGACTATAGGGGAATCATGGAGAGAAGAGGGCTGTAAAGGAGATCTCCTAATTCTGTATATGTGCATCAGAAGTTGTGTGCTCACCCTGAGAGGCAGATGTACAGAAGAGATCCAAGGAAGTTTAGCAGAAGCTTTGAGAGCTGAACTAGAATATCAACTATGACCCACATTTGGTGATGGTATATGGCCACACTAACTTCTTAGTAGTGCATGTGTAGATGATGGACATCCAAAGAGCACAGCACAGACTGGAAATTGAGCTGGTATTCGAACCTCTTCCCACAGAAAGCAAGACAGACCTTGCGATTTGTACCCTAACCAACCCTACTACAAACAGAATAACATCAATGTTCTCCAGAAGATTTTAATAGTAGTCAGAATCTCACAACGTATTTGACTAGTCCGGGATACAATTTGAATGAATTATCTAAAAGAAACCAGAAAATTTTGATGAATTCTCAAAGTAGGCATTGACACACTATGGTCCACAGAACTGCCCCACCACCAGTTTTAGTATGGCTTATGAGGTCAGAAGAGATTTTACATTTACAAACAGTTGAAAAAAAATCAGAAGAATATTCGAAAATGTGAACATATTATGTAATTCAAATTTTAGTGTCCATCAATAAAGTTTTGTAGGAATACAGCTGCTCTCATTAGTTTCTCTATTGTCTATAGCAGCTTTCATGCTGGTGTCAAATTATCTATTGCAACAAAAACCATTTGGCTAAGCCACAAAAGCCTGAAACAACTATTAATCCCATTGTTACAGAAAAGGAAAAAAAAAAAATATATATATATATGCTGATTTTTACAAGGGAAAACACAATCCAAACAAATAACAACTTTTGAGATGGCCTAGGTGTTGGCATTTTCAGTCAAAGGATTTAATGCAGGTATTATTACCATGGTCAAAAAGGTAAAGATTAGTACTCTTAAAATGAAGAGAGAGAGAGAAAGTGAAACTATAAAAACAAAACCAAATGGAAATCTTAAAATCTGAAAAAAATACATCTGAAATTGGAAATGCACTAGATGGACTCAGTAACACAATTGAGACAACAGAGGAAAAGTCAGTGAACTTAAAGATATACCAATAAAATTATGCAAACTGAAGAACATAGATGAAAAGATTAGGAAGGGGGAAAACAGAGTTGCAGAAACCCATGAGATAATAGAAAAAGGCCTGATACTTGTGCCATTGGTGTCCCAGAGGAAAGGAGAAAGAGATGGGGTACAGGAAAAAAATATTTGAAGAAATAATAGCTGAAACTTTCCCAAATTTGGTGAAAGACATAAATTTGCAGTTTCAAGAGCTCAGGAAACTTTAAAAGGATTAAGTCAAATAAAATTATGCCTAGGCACATCAGGCTAAAACTCATGAAAGCCAAAAATAAAAATAAGAGATGGTATCAATTAGTTGTTAAAACCTCAGGAGAATCTACATTAAAGTAATAAAGAGGTCATTTACAGAGAGAGAAATTTGAAATAAACATGGAACTTTAAGGTTTTAGGAAACGGTAAATAGTGGGGGTGCCTGGGTGGCTCAGTAGTTTAAGCATCTGCCTTCTACTCAGGTCATGATCTCAGGGCTCTAGGATTGAGTCCCCCATCAGGCCCTCTGCTCACCAGGAGCCTGCTTCTCTCCCTCTGCCTGTCGCTCTCCCTGCTTGTATTCTCTCTCTCTCTTTCATTCTCTTTTTTGCTCTGTCAAATAAATAAAATCTTAAGGAAGGAAAGAAGGAAGGAAGGAGAAAGAAAAAACAAGACAGAAAGAAAGGAAGGAACAGTAAACACTGTGGCACACTGAATATTTCCTCACACATGCTCTTTTTATCTGAGTAAAGTGAAGACCAGGAGGACTGAATCACTTGGCTAAAGGAACTCTCAGGCAAGTGTTTTTCAAAAAATAAGACCAAAAGACTAAAAGAAAAGAGGAAAGGAGGAATAGAAAGGAGCAAGGGAGGGGAGAGGGGAGGGAGAGAAGGAGGAAGGGAAGAAGGGAGGGAGGAAGGGAGGGAGGAAAGAAGGAAAGAAGAGAAAGGAGAAAGATAGTAATCTGTGCTGAGTGGGTGGAGTTAATAAGAATCTTATCACTGAGTTATTACCACATGTTTTTCCTTAGGGAAAAGAAGAACATGGTGACTTTTTAATAAAATGAAGCATTTTAAGAGAAAGCAGTGCTCACTGGAGCATCTCAGTCAGGGGTTTGGGACATCCAGGTTTCTTTTTTCTTTTTTTTTTTTTTAATGTCTATCTGAACTTTCTTTTTTTTTTTTAATTTATTATTTATTTGACAGAGATCACAAGCAGGCAGAGACGCAGGCAGAGACGCAGGCAGAGAGAGGAGGAGGAAGCAGGCTTCTGGCTGAGCAGAGAGCCCAGTGCGGCGGGGCTCAATCCCAAGACCTGGGATCATGACCCAAGCCGAAGGCAGAGGCTTTAACCCACTGAGCCACCCAGGCGCCCCCCAGGTTTCTATTGATAGTGATTATAGAGGTGCAGCAAATGCTGGAAAGTGAATATGGAAAGGAGCCAGGGAGATATTTTGCTTACTTGAAGATATTTGCTGAAGTCATGTTTAAAGGGGGAAGGGGCAGTGCTTTTTTTAAACAGGGCAAAACCTTTAGAAAATCCAATCACAAAAGATAACTCATTTCTATGCAAAAAAAAAAAAATCATGAATTATTTTTTGATATTATGTAGCCAGAAAAAGAAAAGTGAGATGATAGATTCCTAGCTAAACTCACAAGTGCTTTGGCAGAGTACAGACATGGCTTTTCTTTCTCCTGCTCCACTTCTTCCTTCTTTTCCTTTTCCTTCTCCTCATCTTTGTCCTACTTCCTTCTTATGCCTCTCTTAAACACATGCATGCGCCTTAATGAGGATCCAAGGGATGGGCTTTAATCTTTGTTTGCACCTTGGGAACTCTGACATGCCAGGGATATCCAAAAGGAATCCAAATTGCATCAGGACCTACTGAGTCTTCTTTTTTGTTGTTGTTTTTTCTTTTTCTTTTCAGCTATTCTTTTTTTTTAATTTAAATTTATTTTTTAAATTATTTAAAAAATCAACTTTTTATTTAAATTTTAGTTAATGTGTATGGTAAAATTGATTTCAGGTATAGAATTTAGTGATTTGTCACTTAGATATAACACCCAGTGCTCATCACAACAAGTGCCCCCTTAATGCCCATCACCCATTTAGTCCATCCCCTACCCACCTCCCTCCACCAACCCTCACTTTGTTCTGTATAGGTAAGTGTCCCTTATGGTTTGTTTCTCTCTCTCTTTTTGTTTTTCTTCCCCTATGTTCCTGTGTTTTGTTTCTTAAATTCCACATATGAGTGAAATCATGTAATATTTGTCTTTCTCTGACTCATTTATATCACTTAGCGTAACACCAGTCCCATCCACGTTGCTGCAAATGGCAAGATTTCATTCTTTTTGACGATGAGTAATATTCCATCACACACACACACACACACACACACACACAGAGCACATCTTCTTTATCCATTCATCAGTCATTGGACATTTGGGCTCTTTTCATAGTTTGGCTGTTGTTGATAAGGCTGTAATAAACATAGGGGTGCACGTGGCCCTTCAAATCTGTATTTTTGTATCCTTTGGGTAAATACTTAGGAGTGAAATTGCTGGGTCATAGGGTAGTTCTATTTTTCACTTTTTGAGGATCCTTCATATGGCTTTCAAGTGTAACTGTGCCAGTTTGCATTCCTACCTACTGAATCTTCTTGAAGATGTGTTGAAGAATCCCTTAAAACTACTGTTTAGGACCTAAATTGTCAGGGCTTAAGATAATGAAACAAAGAGAGAGGACAAATTCTGTTTGGAAGGAGTATTCCAAGACTCTGAGATTCACTCTAACACATAGAGGATTGAAATTCTTGTCAAAGTCTCTGGCTGTGTGTCACGATATAGAGACTCAGTTGACTTCCGATTAAGACCCAGAATCATTTCTCTAATTTCTAAGAAATACCAAAGAGTACCGGTGCTTGTTGGTGAGAGTAACCTCGTAACCTCTAGTGGTAGTGAGGAGCAAACACAGCCAGATCAGCGTCACCAAGCATGGGTTCAACAAGATTGGCATCAGCAGCCGCCAGAGTGCCCTCTTCCACCTGAATTGTTAGGTGCTAACACCGCTCTGAGCAGGGAGAGCAAAAGTAGAACGGATGGTAGCTAGAGCACATCTTTGAATTCAGCCTCACAATGCACCAAGATTCTCAGTGTTCTTCCAGGACAACAGGTGGGGCTTGGAATCCTTGAGACCCCTGAGATTTGACTTGGACCAGGGGTGGTACAGACTACCATTTGTAGCCCTGTTACAAATCATAGACATATCCTTGATGGTGCTGTGGTCTAGAAAAGGAAGGATCATATCTGTGTCATTGCTCCTTGCAGCGAGTAGCTCAAACAGCATACCTTATGTAGAGGTATTTTGTGCAAGAGCAGCATTTCAGAAAAACCCTTGCAACCTCTGGTGTTTTCCAAGCCTAGGCTGATCTGGTCTAATCTTTCTGCATCTGACATTTTCCTTTGTTCTGTCTTTTTTGTCTCCAGACTCAATATAAAAAAAAAAAAAATGTTGTTTTAAAAAATGAAATGGATGGCTGACATCTAAAGGAAAGACTCCAGGGTGTTTCTTGCAAAGGATGATAGAGGCCCAAGGGTTGTTTTGTAAGCTCTGTTGCTTTGGCCCTTCAGGACACAAATTGGAATGGGGAGAGGTGATATAAACTGATTAGAATTTGGCAGGAGAAAAAAAATTTCTGGCAGATAGTCAGATACATTCTATTTATATAGACGTGTCTAAAAAGTACTGTTTCTCCAGTTTCATTCAGATCTCCAATTTTGTTTTATTATGTTTATTATGATTATGATTATGATTATTGCAGAGAGCTGAGCTGGATGGACTTGTCTTGAGTAATAGTTACAAGCATATAACAAGATACTCTTCTAGGTGACTTCTAGTGAGAAGAGCCTATATAATTGTTCTATTGACCATATTTTGAAAGATGTAACTCCAAAGAATAAACAAATCTGAAAATTATTAGGCGTGATTGCTTGCCGATTAGATGTTAATTCATTCTAAATGGGGCGATCGGCTCCAAAGGAGGTTTGCAGATGCATGGCACCATTTCCTTGGTTTTGTGCTTGGTATTGATTAAGGAGCATGGAGCTCAGTGCCCTTGAGTGAAGATAGATTCAGGACTTCTGCAGCAGCCTTTGGGAATGAAGAGGCCCCAGGTAAGAGAGCAAAGGGAGATTCCAGGGAACCCACTGGTGAATCAGCAACATGTCCACAGGCTGCAAGGCTGGTGATGAGTGGAGGGGAAGCAGAAATCCTGTTTTAAGTCCTAACTCATAAAAATATGAATATCAGTTCTTTTTGTAAAATAAATGAGGTGCCAGGGCTCACATCTTACTAAATTATGAAATGCCTCCCTCTGCCCACCTCTCCTCATACACTCCTTCCCTATCCTTTATTCTGATTAACTTCTGAGCTTGTTTCTGCTAAAGGAATGAGTAGAGATGGGAATGTTAATTTATGAAAGGCCATCCCAGGGCACATTGGTTGTAGGTTCTGGGTGTATTAGGGAACTGAATGGGTGTGCATAACACAAGTAACTTTCTAGAGCCTGGTGAGCATCATCTGTGAGAATGTTTCAGAGGCATCATTCATTTCGGCAGCAGATTTATTTTTTCTATAAACAAATAAGATAGAGTGTGCTCTCAAAAAATATAGTCTACGATAGAAGACAGACACACAAAGACTTTGCCAGGCCAAGTGGTAAGTTTAGTCCTAGAAGGATGGATGAGCACAGAATAGAGAAAAATTAGCTATATATAATGATGAGTTTACTCAGGAAAGTCTTTAAATGCTTACACTTTGAGCTCATTTTTGGAAGAAGCTAATAAAATGAGTTTACAGTTTGAACAAGGAGAATGGTGTGGTACTCCAGGAAGTGACAAGCACGTTTGCAAGGCATGGTAGTGGGAAATGCTGGATGTTATAAAAATCTAAGTAGTTTGGTATTGATAGAGCATGAAGTGGTGTCTAAGCAAGTAATGAAGTGCAGCTCCTCAGAAAGCCAGCAGCCAGCAGACTCTTCTTCAAGGAGAGAAGAAACATGGTGTTTGGTGCTCAACTAGCAGGGGGGAACAGACACACGGGGCAACTTTCAGTTACATCTCTGAGATTATCAAAGGCCAAGTTCCGTGATGGGTAAAGAAGTTGTCGAATGCCAGATCTTCTATTACTTTCCCTTCTATGTTTCTTTTTTTTCTTTATAATTTTTTTTTTTAGATTTTTATTTATTTATTTGACAGACAGAGATTACAAGTAGGCAGAGAGGCAGGTAGAGAGAGAGGTGAGGAAGCAGGCTCCCTGCTGAGCAGAGAGCCTGATGCGGGGCTCGATCCCAGGACTCTGAGATCATGACCTGAGCTGAAGGCAGAGGCTTAACCCACTGAGCCACCCAGATGCCCCTTCCCATCTATGTTAATCCCTATTTGTTTCCCTAAAACAGTCAGTCATCGTGAAAATGTTAGAAAAAAAAAATGGGTCTTCAAGCTTTTTTCATCAGGAGAAAGGAAAACTTAAGGAACTGGGGAGATACTACAACAGGTTCAGGTATAGATTTCTCGGGGGGAGAATGGGTCAAGGCAGCTGCAAAAAACAGTATTTAGGCAGGCTATCATGGCGAAACCTCATCATGGGGAAAAAATGGGTAGAGTGTGTGAAACACCTATTTGAGTTTGAGAAAAGGCCCAGGATTGTGTGACTGAAGAGTTATCATATATTATTTTCTTTCACATGTAAATCAAGCCAAAGCATGCCTTTTTTTTAGTTTGAGGAAGAAGTCCCCTGCTCCCAGCAGAAGACATGAGGCTAGAACCAACTAGACCTAGATTCCATCTCAAGGTCTAGAAGCATGAATGTACATATGATTCTCCATTCTTGGTGACAAATATTCCTGACTTGGGAATTTGTCTAAGAATGCTGTGGGTCTATTCATTTTGATAGCCAGGAGAATTAGCCATTTTGGAAGTAAAGTAAAAAATATACAACTTATTTTTTGGAAAGCAAAATGAATCTCTCAGAAAAAGAAAAAAGGAACACAACACAAAAACATATACTCAGAGTCAATGAATTGGATCCTGAAGACAAGATACTGTATAGAAGTCGAAATCTAAATGCTGCTCAAGCCATTGAATCTTTTCCAGCATCTCCCTCAAAAGTGGAGTCCATAGAGTATGGTGGGTTCATATATAGGATGGAGAGTTGGAATGGTTTATCTGCAAAAGGGGATAACAATACTATCACATGGGAATCTATTTGCTGAAAATGTCTTCCTTCTCAAATATCTGACATCCAGTAACTTCTCCATATGTATGCCATCTGAGTAACAGTTGAACAATGTACAATGGCTAGAGGGTTCTCAGGGCAGTGGGGTGGGTGGGGGTGGGGTAAGGTGAGGGGTGGGGTAGGGGTAGTATCAAACTCATTAAATCAGTCTCTGTTTATACATAGTGTTTGAGTATGTTAGAGGATTTGATTTCAGTAAGATATTCTGGAGATGTGAGATGCTGGATATTTGTTTACTAATGACTGTGTGTTGGAGATAGTACAAAGGACCCAAACAGAGATTCACATTCTGATCTCTTCTTTACATCAACATTGAGATGTAGGTCTATTATTAGCTTCACAGATGAAGAACCAACCAGGTTGAGCAGTTTGTCCAAGCTCCCACAGCTACTAAGTGAGAATGGGGAAAAAAAAAAAACAAAAAACGATAATCAGAACTATCTTTTCTCAAAAATCATGCTCTTTTCAACAAATAGTGCTAGGACAATGGGATATCCATGTGCAAAAGAATCAAGTGAGACCTCTACTTCACACCATGCACAAAAGTTAACCCAAAATGGATCGAAGCCTTAAGTTTAAGAGCTAAGACTATGAAATTCTTGGGGGCATGGGTGGCTCAGTGGGTTAATGCCTCTGCCTTCAGCTCAGGTCATGATCTCAGGGTCCTGGGATCGAGCCCCGCATCGGGCTCTCTGCTCAGTGGGGAGCCTGCTTCCTCCTCTCTCTCTGCCCGCCTCTCTGCCTACTTGTGATCTCTGTCTGTCAAATAAATAAATAAAATCTTTAAAAAAAAAAAAGACTATGAAATTCTTAGAAGAAAATGTAAATGTTTAATGATCTTCGGCTTAGTCATGGTTTCCTAGATATGACACTAAAACACAAGTGACAAAAGAAAAAATTAGATAAATTAGATGACATCAAAGTTAGTATATTTTGTAGTACAAAAGATACTATTAAGTGAAAAGGCCACTGTGAGTCAATAATAAAAAGCCCATTGAAAAATTGGCCAAAGGATTTGTATAGACATTTCTGCAGAAAGATATATAAATGACAACTAAAGTAAAAGAAAAGATGAGAAGATGTTCTGCATTCTTAGTTATGAGGGAAATGCAAATCAAAATCACAGTGAAATACTAGTTCAGACCTACTAGGATAGCTAAACCCAAAAGGACAGACAGTTACAAAGTTGGTAAAAATGTGGAGAAATTAGAACCCTCCTACGATCCTGATGGGAATGTAAAAATGGTACAGTCACTTTGGAAAATAGTTTGAAAGTTCCTCAAAATGTCAAACACAGTTGTCATATGACCCAGCAATTCCACTTTCAGGTGTGTACCTAAAAGAACTGAGAACATATACCCACACAAAAACTTACATACACATGCATAGAGCAGTATTGTTTATAATAGTCAAAAAGTGGAAACAACCAAAATATCTATGATTTATGATTGGATAAATAAAATGTTGTATATCCATACAATGGACCATTACTTGGCAAGGTGGTATATCCATATAATGGACTATTATTTGGCAATAAAAAGCAACAGAGTACTGATACTTGTGACAACAGAATTAATCTTGAAAACATCCTAAGTAAAAGACCCAGTCACAGAAGACCACACGTTTCTGATCCCATTTATCTGAAGTGTCTAGAATAGGTCAATCAATAGAGAAAGAAAGTAGACAGGTGTTTATCTAGCACTGGGGAGCAGAATGGGGAGCACGCTGTGAATGTATGCTAATGGGTATAGGGTTTCTTTTCAGAAGATACAAATGTTTTAAAATTAGATTGTGGTTATTCACAGGGTTGCACAAACCTTTGAATTTACTAAGAACATTAAATTTTATACTTTAAATGGTTCATGTATGATAGGTGAATTATACTTCAATAAAACTGTTTAAAAATATAGGTAAACAAAAATAAATGAGCAAATAATAAAAAAGAAAAACAATCACAGAAAACCCATGCTGTTTTACTCCATAGCTTTTAAACAATACATTGTGCTTCTACAGTGGGATTGGGGTTCACACAACCTAGGTCTGTGTATAGTTCAATCACTCGTTCTTCTGTGACTTTTAGCAGCTTATCTCTCTGCAAGCCTCAGTTTGTTTTTTAATCTGTAAAGTATAAATAACTGTGGACATCTCATGAGATGGGCATGAGGATTAAATGAGATAGTGTGTATAAAATGCTTAGAAGAGTGCCTGATACACTTGAGTTCTTTTTTCTTTTTCCCCCCATTCTTCCATTTTGCAAAAGGGATGTAGGCTTAGTCACAAGGTCCCTTTTCTCACACCTACCAACAAAGTTCCCACCTACACAGCAGTCCCAGGGTTTTATGACTTTGCTTATTGGTGTTCTGTGTTGGCACAGATGTGACCCTCAAAGGAATAGCAGGATATAGTGGGAAGAGCATGGACCTATTCAGGATAGGAACAGGTTCAAAATCTGATTCTACTATGATAGCCCATTTCTTAATCTCTTCAAGCTTCAGTTTTGTTAGTTGGTAAGTGAGTCAACAGTGTCTTCCTAGAAAGCCTGTGTGAAGATTAAATTCTTACCCTGTAGTAATAGGGAGGACACCAAGCTCAGTACTTGGCACTCAGAAGACACTTCACCAGTATGAGCTCCCTTCTCTTCCCTTTGCTTTCTTGCATTCAGCCTCAATAAAATGCAATGATCTAGTAGTAAGAGAACAAAAATGCACTTGACATGGAGAGGAAAGCCCACCTTGGCTGATGGTTTTTCTTCACCAAAAAGATCTAACCCAGAGCTTTCTAAATGACTCCAATTAAGGGGTATTTTTTGAAGGCACACACATGCACGCTATTTTTATTGCCTTTCTCTTCAGTGATCAGGTTAGATAGAAAGAAATAGACAGACTGCTTCAATTTCACACAGAATTTCATGAAAAATTTAAAACTCTAACCACTCCTGCTCCCCAAATTGGCATTTATTAGAGTTATGAAGAGAGTTTGCAAGTGAGAACTACATCAAAAAATATGCACAGGGCTCTTGGAGAGTTACTTTCTGCAAGTGATGGTGTCTTGCTGTCAGTCTTTGAAAGAAATATCAAAAAGGTAATGTGAGCTGAAGCTTAAGATTTCTCAATATGTCCATTTGAGTTACAAAGGATTTTTATGCTCCATTTCAGACATTATTTAAACATTGTTATTCCTGCAAACATGCCACACAGAGATAAGGTTTTGCTCTGAACCACATCAAAATGCAGATTGGTCTAGAAAGTCAGTTTCAAAGTGCCTTCTTGGAGGTAACTGTTTATTAAGCCTTGGAGGAATTTCAATTGCAAACCCTTAGTGGAAGGAGGGGGGAGTAGTAAGATTTGTAATATTCCCCTTAATCATGTGATTTGCACAACACTGGTACAGTTATAATCTAAATAAAGTTCCTGGAGCCATCAGGCATTATACTGTAGCTGCTTCATTTAATCTAATGGTCCACATTTAGGTAATTTCCATGCATTTTAATCTATTTAATGATAACCTTTCTTGGGTGATTTACAGCAGTTGGATGTCTGGGGCTCTGGTACCCAGGATCCATGCACTGCACAATAGACTGAGAGAAAATACTATAGGAAAATGCATGTTTTGCGTAGATCTGCCTTTCACAAAACACCACTATAATATTTGCTGAGGATGTCTATTTGCCTCTTTAGATTTGTTAATGGGCATTGTAGAGGCACCCAAAGGACAGACTTGGTCAGAGGTTATTTTACTAAATAATGCAGACTATATTGAATATCGGATCCTTCAGTGGAACAGATGGACAAGTCCTCAACAATCATCTCCCTAGATCACGGTATCCCAGAATGTTCTATGGAAAAGGATTACATATAGTAGTTCTCTCAAACATAGAAGACTTGAGGTTAGCTGTAATCACTTATTCAAGGCTCTGAAAATCCCAGCCAAAGGAGTATATATTTTATTTGTTGGTGTAATCTAATGGTTCCCAAATTAAGCTAATCACAGAAAATGTCCCACCTTGTCACTCCTTTTAACATCATGTAGAACATACTTCAGGAGAAAGAACCTTAGTCTCTACTCATTATCCATTTTTCTTTGGAAAAATAAAGCATAAATCTGCAGACAGATGTATCTGGGCTTTCATCTGGCACTTACAAAATAAGCTTTGAGATCTCACATCATAAGCTGTTTCAGCAGCAATCGGAGCCTTGCTTTCACCTTTTGAAAAGTGAATATAATAGCAGCTACCCTTGTAGGAGAACTGTGAGGTCACATGGAAAAATATATGCAAAATGATCATAGAAGTTTCTGGCACATAGTAGGTTTAATTCCACAAGAGCTCCTTTCTTCTCTTCACTCTGTCTTGCACCCTCTAAGAAGCTGGAAATACAGCCATGAATAGATTATTCCTGTTTGCAGCATCTTAAATGTTTTTCCAAATTGAAGTCTGGTCTTTGCTTAGCTCTTTGAAAAGATACGTCGGGAAACCAAGAATGGAATTCTCACCTTAACTGATACTACACGTCCAATGTTGCATTTTGCTGTACCTCCTTTAACCGTTAGACACTCCCATGAAGAGAGCATTTCAAATGAGAAGACTAAGTCTTCTGGAGGACTGGGACCATCTCAAATCAATCAGTGCTAGAAAAGGAGGAAATTAATCCACTATTATCTCCTTCAAAAGAACTCATTATTGATAACTTCTGGACTGTTAGTTATCACTAAGAACTTGTTCCTCATCATCCCAGTATGGGATCCACGACCAGTCATGAGGGCCTTGAAGACAGAGGACGGAGATAGACAAGTAGGTAGATAATTAAGAAGCACAATTCACAGAGTCAGAATGTGAATGAGATTTGGGACAGCTGGGCTGTGTTTGACAGCCACGGAGGCCCTCAGGTGGTTCCTTATGTCACTGTTTGGCAGAATTCGGCAAAATATTGTGAATTTGTCAGAGGCTGGCAGATGACATGCCTCATTAGCCAATGTAAAGTTCAAAGTGATTAATATAGATTAAAAGACTGCTCCATTTGCCAAGATTTTGTCCATCAAATGATAGAGATCCTCCTAGACTTCCATCCCCAATGGTCCTGTCGTCTCTCTGGAATTTGTGGGCTATAATTTAGACTTCTGGGAAACACCGTCAGCATAGGTGAGAGAATTTCAAGGCCTTGATTAACCTTGAAGCTGCTGAAGGTGACAAGGGCATAATGTTTTGGTGATGTAAGTTTGAAATTCAGATTGATTTTGAGTAGATAAAGAAAAGCCCTTCAGGACCCTGAGTTCAAATAATTTTGGAAAGTGATGAAATAGTCACCTTTGAATATCTAGAGTTGTGTCTTGTTAAATGGGCAAGAAATCTGTACTTTTGGATATCTTTATCCATGGCTATAGCAGTTAGGACACAATTTGGAGATTTGGTTTGTACTTTCTTTTTTTTTTTTTTTAAAGATTTTACTTATTTACTTGACAGAGATCACAAGCAGGCAGAGAGGCAGGCAGAGAGAGAGGAGGAAGCAGCCCCCCCGCTGAGCAGAGAGCCCCATGCGGGGCTCGACCCCAGGACCCCAAGATCATGACCCGAGCCGAAGGCAGAGGCTCCAACCCACTGAGCCACCCAGGCGCCCCTGTACTTTATTTCTTCATCAATTAATATACATTCCTAAACTTACATGTGTCATGTACTTAGGAATGCCTGGAACTGGGATGGATAAAGGAGATATAGAAGGAGACCTGAACTTCTATTACATGGAGCTCACTGAGAGAAAGGGAAGCGAATAAAATCTCAGTTCAGTGAGATAAGCTCTAAGAGTAGACTGGTGGTTTTGGGAGACTAGGCAGTGCAAGGACTAATTTTTATAGAAGAAGACAATTCATACTAAAAAAGCATTCTATGAAGGAGATGACATCCAAGTTAAGTGTTGAGGAAGAGTGGGATTTTGACTGGGAAGCGGTGGGCAAAGAGAATCCAAAGCAGCAGGATCCTTGAGGGCAAAGCCAAGAAAGTGCTAGGTAGCTTGATGTGCTTCTTGAAGTACATACAGCCAGCTTGGGATGCTCAAAGCCGTGCTCCATATGGGGGCATCATGTGAGCTGGAACTGCAGGTGAGGAGGGACCTGTCCTCATGAGCTTCGAAGGCCATTTCTAGGACTTCAGACATCATCCCATGGGACCAGAAAGCCGAAGAACCTTAGCAAGACAAGAAGGAATGCACGGCACTTAGAACACCACCTCAGTATCTCTGTGGGGAGCACTGTGATAAAGTAAACCATCTCGTGATACAGATAGACATTACAAAATAGTCAGAAAGGGTCCCTCAGGAATCCAGATAGGTAGGCAGCCATCCTCACTGAAAACCTACCCTGTAGGAAAAAGGACTTTGTTCCTCCATTCAGTAAGGGACAAAATCCTCCTATATAAACTTTGCTCAATATCTCACTGTCCTGTAATAGAGTTTTGAGTCACATTGCATAAAATAGCATGTCTTGGGCAAACTTTGCTTCTGCATATTTTACAGGGTATATTTTATATAGTCAGAAGTTCAATATTAGAAGAGGCATCAAAAATAATTTAATTTGATCTTTCAGCTGATGCTTGAATCACTCCCGTCACAGGTTGTTTAGGTTCTGATCATGTATAGTGACAGGGAACTTACTCTCTGACCAAATAAAAGGACTAATCAGTTCAGTGGGGACAAAGGAGGGACTGGGGTAGGGCAGTGTGTAAGTGGAATTCAGCTCTCAGGTGGTTGGATGCCGGGCAGATGTGTCCAGGTGGTGAGTGACCAGTGTGCTTGGAGCTTGGGAAACTTTTGGAGACCTCAGCTTATGAGGGCAGGTTGTGTCTACACAGCGAGAGCCGCATTCTGGGAAGTCAGTATCTGCATTCCTGGGATTTGGGTACAAAAGCGGGAAGGTAAGAAGTCAGATTAAGTGTTAGGACAAAGCAACTGACTGAATCAAAATATCTGGAGGTCCAGGCTGAGGATGGGGGGATTCTGACTGCATGTTGATCTCAGGCTGAGATGCAGTTACGGCACTGGTTAAGGAAAGGCTTAGGAGACAGACCATAGAGTGTGAGAATCTCAGAGCCTGGTTTATGAATGAGGCCTGTAGAGTGAAGGTGTCGGGCTTAAAGGGAACAGGCCAGCCTGGACAGAGTCCAGAGGAATCAGGCACAGGAAGGAATATTGGAGACCCAGTATGGCTTCATTCACAGTTCTGCATGTGATGAGTGACTTCATATGCAATGTGGCTTGCTCAGGACAGCTTTCACCTCCAGGAGCTTGTGGGGCACCTTGCCTCCAAATAGCACCTGTGTTTGATATCGGCAGCACGCAGCCTTGTCTTCGCTGTAAACCTCACGGTGAATTCTTTCAAGGTGAAGGGCCCTCTCATTTTCCTGCTAACATATTGTAGACGCTGAACGAAAGTAAACCATCTGCTAATATGAAGAATTGCATTTTAGGAGTGTGATGGGGTGGGCTTATGTGTACTGCAGTGAGGGTGAGGGCCAAAGCATGTCCTCGAACTGATCTTTTTAGGAAATTACAGAATGAAAAACAAAGGACGGATTTTCAAACTAGATTTCCTCTCTACGAGAACATCCTGAGACATCGCTATTAGTCATAGATACATAATTTAAGGGTTCAAAAGAAGTGTCAGAAAACAATTTTCATGCCAATTTTTCAAACTCAAAATGGAGGGATGAAAAATATGGAAGGCACTAAGGTCGTGGACATGCATATTTTTCAGGCTTAACACCCCCAATGTAGCAATTATAAAAATGTGGTAATTGGGCAGTTACTTTGTCAAGATACCTGACTGGTTAAATCAACTTGGCAGCTGAGGGTCTGTGAGCCTGGTGTTGAGCATCAACTCATTAAATAAGATTTTTTAAGGCATATATAGTACAGGAAAACCAGCTTCTTGTGTTGCTTATAGGAAAATTTTATGAAAACAAACCTCAGAGAAAACCAAGATCGATGCAAATCAACTTAAATTTTCTCTCTCTCGCCCCGTCATCCCTCCCCCCACAAACACACATTCACATACATGAACACACTATCAGGAGAACTATTATAATATTTTATTTATTTATTTATTTATTTGAAAGAGAGAATGGGAGCAAGAGAGCACAAGGCGGGGGACAGAGGGAAAGGGAGAAGCAGGCTCCCCATTGAACAAGGAGTCTGATGCAGGACTCGATCCCATGACCCTAGGATCCTTACCTGAGCCGAAGGCAGATGCTGACCGACTGAGCCACGCCGGCACCCTGAGCACTATTGTAGCTTTGTTAGCATACCTGGTCATTGAAACCAGGACCCATGATGAGACACAAAAGTGCAGGAGCTTCTTTGCAGCTAGAAGGAAACTAAAAAGAGGAATGAACACCCAGCTCTGGGTATCCACTTGAATAGCTAGTGAGAACTTCAGACTCAGCACCTCTCAGACTTGGTTCGTGTTCTCCTATCACAACTCCTGCCACTTCCTATTTTCCCAAACTTGGTGAATAGTACTAACATCCATGCATATGTGCAGATCAGAGACCTGGGTATCATCCTTTATACCTTTTCCTTTCTCCCCCATTTTCAAAGCAAGGATGGTGTTCTGTATAGTCCAGTAACTGAAATGCACTTTTGAATCTATCCACTTCCCTTTCTCTCCACTGCCACCACTCATGACCATCGTGCCATTATCACTCAGCCTGACTGTTGCTGCCATCACCAGCTGCTGTGGATCCTTCTTGTTCCCACTTCAGTTCATGTCCTCACATTTCAGCTGCCCAATGAGCCTTTTAAAATATAAATTTAATCATGTCCCCCACCCTTCCCCGTTGCTTAAAAACTCTTAGTAACTTCTCAATGCCCTTAAGAAAACAACCAAAATCCTTAATGGACCTACACATTCCTTTGCAGTAAAACACTGACTTATCTCTAGACTTAGCTATGCCCCTCTTCTCTTCCTACCTGCATTAATATTTGTTCTCCTTAAGACAACTATCACATGATCTCCCTGATATGAGGAAGTGGAGATGCAACGGGGGTGGGGGTTAAGGTGGTAGGAAAAGAAAAAATGAAACAAGATGGGATCGGGAGGGAGACAAACCAAAAGAGACTCTTAATGTCATAAAACAAACTGAGGGGGGTGGAGGGGAGAGGGGTTGGGAGAGGGTGGTGGGGTTATATTATATGTTTAAATAAAAAAAAGCTTAAAGAAAAAAAATTTTAAAAAAATATTTGTTCTCCTTGTAAATCCTTTGATCTGTCTTGGTGCTCTGTCTTCAAGGCCTTCCCACATGTCTTTCCCATTGCATGGAACTCTCATATTCATTTTTTACATCTCAAAGTGATTTCTGTATACTTAGAAATCAAAATTATTTCCACAGGAAGTTTTCTTGGATCCCCTAGACTAAATCAGGCTCCTGTGACAAGCTGCCTTGCCAGCACTTTTATCATTTTTGTTGAAGTTAATTTAATGACTATTTACCCTACTGGAACTATAAGTTCCATTCATGCAAGACAAGATGTGTCCTCTTGACCAATGGCATCCTCAGAGCCTGAAGTGGTCTCAAATTGAGTACTAAAAAGGCATTTGTAAAATGGGCCAATGAATTCCGTGTGTGGACTTTGATTTCTTGGAATCACAATGGATTATACCCGTGAATCAGATGGACCCAAGCTAAATCTGAGCCTGGATCCCAAAATTCAACTTTCTGATTGTAGATGGAGGAAAAGAAACTGAAGATTCTGGCTGACTAAAAACATGGTTAAAATGAATTCTTGCTGGGCATAGCTGCTCAAGAAGTGATTTTGTTCTCAGGATTTGCAAAGAGAAATAGACCATCCAGGACAAGGAACATGGCATTGCTGTTCCATTCTGCATTTCTGTGTAGTTGTTCCTGAAATATTTAGTCAGATCTGGGACCTTACACATCTGAACAATCCAGAAGTGAGAGAAGAGTTTCTAGCCCCCCCTTCTAGGTGAGGGGGGACTAGAAACTGTAGAAACAATGAGGTATTATTGAAGTTGTTGGGGAAGTACTTTGGGAACTCTATTAAAAAATCTGAAGAACTCATGCTTGTAATTAAAGTGTCCTAAGTGCCCTAAAAGAGACAAAGGGACAGGAGCCTATGGGTGAATTTTGGATGCAGTGGGATGATGGCTCTCTCTACGGGAGAACAGTTTTGAGTAAACTTCCTGAATTGTGATATGGGCTCTGCCCAAAACTAGAAGAACACTCTAGGAATCGGTATTGTCATGTGGTAGCGTGGGCACACCTATAAATTTGTGAGGTTTCTGCCACTGAATCAGCTGTAGACTGGCTGGTCCATGGTGCTGGCATTCCACTATTGTT
>RCUC01157084.1:0-111158 GCA_003697995.1 Taxidea taxus jeffersonii | reverse complement strand
CTGAACACTTTCTGAAGAGTTCCGGAGGACAGCAATGAAAATGGCGGTCTCCCAATCTCCGGCTCGGAGGAGCCGAGAGTAGGGGCCCCAGTCTTCAGTGCGCCTTCAGAGAAAAGCGTTTAATCACTCCCGTCTCCCCAGCTTCCGTTCACGCTGGGATACCGCGCCCGGAGACCGCGCTCGGAGAAAATCGTGCATAATCAGTCCCATCTCACTGGCTTCTGGGAGCGCTCCGAGCTCACCCAGCCTGTGACCAAGCATCTCTGTCTCTGGCAGAGTCCCACCTGGAGTCTCCGAACCCCGTAGATCCCTGAGCTCTCCCGGGTCGGAGTCTCCCCGTATCTTGTGGGGACCCTTCGCACAGAGCACCGGCCCGTGCCACAGACCACAGCTCTTGGAAACCTCGGCTCTGTCTCCGCAGCCGGTTTCCCTGCTCTAATATCTGTGAGCTCTGCGACACTCAGATACCCCTGATCCTTCTCTGACCCTGTGGGACCTGAGTCCACGCTGTCCCCGCGAGGTCTTCACCCCAGTTTAGCCTCTGGAGTGATGTCCCTCCCTGGAGCAGACTTTTAAAAGTCCTGATTTTGTGCCCCGCCGCTTGCCGGGAGCCAGCCCCTCCCCCTGGGGTCTGTCTTCCCGTCGCGTTGGATTCACTTCTCCGCTGGTCCTACCTTTTAGAAAGTGGTCGATTTTCTGTTTCTAGAATTGTTGTTTTTCTTCAATCTCCTGTTGGATTCGTAGGTGTTCGGAATGGTTTGATAGGCTATCTAGCTGATCTCCTGCTGCCTGATGTCATCTCAGCCTGCTACTTCTCCGCCATCTTGCGATAAATCTCGATGGTTTTTTAAATCATTCTGATACACTGTGTCTTTTTATTGGGGCATTTAGACCATTTACATCCAGCGTAACTACTGAAAGTTGTGAATTTAGTGCCAATTGTATTGTCTGTAAGGTGACTGTTACTGTATATTATCTCTTCCTTTCTGGTCTGTTACTTTTAGGCTCTCTCTTTGCTTAGAGCACCCCTTTCAATATTTCCTGAAGGGCTGGTTTGGTGTTTGCAAATTCTTTTAGTTTTTGTTGGTCCTGGAAGCTTTTTATCTCTCCTATTTTCAATGACAGCCTAACTGGATATAGTATTCTTGGCTGCATTTTTTTTCTCGTTTAGTGCTCTGAATATATCATGCCAGTCCTTTCTGGCCTGCCAGGTCTCTGTGGATAGGTCTGCTGCCAATCTAATACTTCTACCATTGTATATTACAGACTTCTTGTCCCGAGCTGCTTTCAGGATTTTCTCTTTGTCTCTTTGTCTGTAAATTTTACTATTAGATTACAGGGTGCTGACTTATTTTTATTGATTTTAAGGGGGCTTCTCTGTGCCTCCTGGCTTTTGATTCCCAAATTAGGGAAGTTCTTTACTATAATTTGCTCCAGTATACCTTTTGCCCCTGCTTCTTCTTCTGGAATCACAATTTTTCTTATATTTTTTCATCTTATGGTATCACTTATCTCTTGAATTCTCCCCTTGTGATCCAGTAGTTGTTTATCTCTCTTTCTCAGCTTCTTTATTCTCCATCATTTGGTCTTCTATATCGCTAATTCTCTCTTCTCCCTCATTTTGCCTAGCAGTAAGGGCCTCCATTTTTTATTGCATCTCATTAATAGCTTTTTTGATTTCAACTTGGTTAGATATTAGTTCCTTTTACTTCTCCAGAAAGGGATTTTATTTCTCCAGAAAAGAATTCTCTAGTATCGTCTATGCTTTTTTCAAGTGCAGTTAGCATCATTATAACCGTCATTCTGAACTCTAGTTCTGATATCTTACTAATGTCTGTATTTATTAGGTCTCAGCAGTTGGTACTGACTCTTGTTCTTTTTCTTGAGGTGAGTTTTTCTGCCTTGTCATTTTGTCCAGAGAAGAATGGATGAATGAGAGAACAAAATGCTAAAAGGGTAACGACATCTCTAGAAAAATATATACTAACCAAATCAGAAGAGACCTGAAACTGGGGGAAGAAAGGAAAAAAAAAAAATTGAGTAGGTCGGTGAATAGAACAGAGGCACACACTTGATTTTGGATGTATTTTGGTCTGTTAGAAGAAACTGGCTCCCAAAATTTTAAAGAAAGAAAAACTTATATATATATACACAAAATAAGGGTAGACATGATGAAGGGATGGAATATGACTATAAAGATATAAATTAAAAAAGATTTTAAAAAAAGGATAAGTTGGTTGAAAAAAAGAAAAAAAAAGGAGAGAATGTGATCAGTCTGGAGAATAGAAAAAAAACATATGCTAGGTTTAGGGTATATTTTGTTCTGTTAGAAGAAACTGTACCCAAAAATTTTAAGGAAAGAAAAACTTTTATGTATGCAAAAAATAAGGTTAAATAAAATGAAGGGATAAAATATGACTATAAAAATGAAAATGAAAGATTTAAAAAAAATGTACTGATAAGGTAAAATAGTTAAAATAGGTTAAAATAGGGAAGAAGAAAGATTCAAAAAAATTGAAAAAGAAAAAAACAACAAAAATTTTAAAAATTTAACTTTGAAAGCCTAAAGAATCATAGGAAAAAGCCATGAATTCTATGTGCTGTATTTCCCTAGAACCAGTGTTTTATAGTTTTCATTCATCAGTAAACTTGGTCGTGGCTGGTTGTTCTTGCTGCTCTTCTGTGGAGGGGCCTGTTGCTGTGATTCTGGAATGTCTTTGTGGGAGGCTGAATTGCACCGCCCTTGCCAGGGGCCAGGCTAAGTAATCTGCTCAGGTTCACTCTTGGGAGCTTTTGTTCCCTGAATGCTTTCCGTAGAGCTCTGGAGGACGGGAATGAAAATGGCGGCCTCCTAATCTCCGGCCGGGAGGAGCCGAGAGCTTGGGGCCCCACTCCTCAGTGTGCCCTTGGAGAAAAGCTGTGAATCCTTCCCGTCTCCCTGGCCTCCGGCTGTGCTCTGAGCTCACCCGGCCCGTAACCAAGTGTTTCTATCTCTGGCACACAGCTCTGTTTGGAGTCTCCAAACCCAGCAGATTCCTGCCACGCACTCTCCCACACCCACCTCCCAGGAAGAAAGTGGGGAGTTTCCCCAGATCTGCCACTTGTGGGGTCCCTGCTCGAAGAGCAGTAGCCAGACTGTGCTGGGAATCATGGTTTATGACAACCCCAAACTGAAAGCCCACTCTTTGGCTCCATCTCTGAAGCCAGCATTCCTGCTCTGATACCTGGAAGCTCTGCTGCACTCAGGCAGTCTTGGTATTTCTGTGTCCCTGAGAGACCTGAGACCACACTGTCCCAATGACGGTTCCACCCTCCCCACCCCCCACCTTAGCCACTGGAGCGACGTCCCTCACCAGAGCATGCTTCTGGAAGTTCTGATTTTGTGCTCTGCTGCTCTACAGCTTGCTGGTAAGTGGCTGACAGAGGTTCCCTCCCCCCGCCATCTATCTTCCCAAATGTAGCCTCGGATTCACTTCTCCCCACATCCTACCTTCCAGAAAGTGGTTGCTTTTCTGTTTGTAGAATTGCTGCTATTCTTCTCTTTGCTCTCCTGTTGAGTTTGTAGGTGTTCAGAATGGTTTGATAACTATCTAGCTGAATTCCTTGGACCAGATGAAATTTAGATGGTCTACTCTTCCACAATCTTGCTGCTCCTCCAGAAACCATCATTTTCATGTTGTGAACATACAGATGGAAATGCTCTGGGTTTAGCCAGTCCTCATAGGGAGAGTTGCTTATTTGTTTTTTGCCCACTGTCATAACTCTAGTGTTCAAGTGTGCATCACCTAAATCTTGCATCTATTTCTAAAACTTTTAGAAAGGATTCTGTACCTTGGGTTTTATGAGGATCATAAACACATTATGGAAAATGAATTGAAATGCCATTCATTGTTCTTATGTGTTGATTTCAAGCTGCAAGGAAAGATACACAGCAGATCCTGCCCATTTCTCTTTGCCCTCCTCATTGCTGAACTTGGAGATAACATTTCACTAGATTAGTTCTGGTCCAAACTAGATTCTTTTCTGCAAGTCTTCTGTTGCTTTTTTCTAAAAAGGTCTTATCTGCCCTGGGGTATCTGCAACCTGCGTGTGCCTTTATTACAAAGACTTTATTTATGGCAGAACAAAGGATTGGGATATTAATTGGTGCAAGTTTTCCCTCCTCCTTTCTTGGTTCAGTTGGGAAACAAGGGTGTTCTGTTTCTTTGCCCTGGAAACTTGCAGAGCAGTGAGGGGAAGCTTCATGAGGGCAAAAAGCCCAGTGTGTTATAAATCTTGAGCTCCTCAGAGAAGGTGTTGGGTATTCTGGAGAAGAGTGGTGTGGAGGGAGCATCTTTGAAGACAAGATGAGAGTAGGAGCATCCCAGGTATTAAGAATGGAGGTGGGGTGGGACCTATACCCTGTTCCCAGCAGTGCTCTGGGAGGACCAAGTCTTCAGGAGGGTAAAGGTCATTGCAGCACCAGCAAGATGGGGAGAGACCCTATGCTTTGGAGCAGTCACACTTCAAGAGACCCTGTGGACCCTTTGAACGTGTCAGAAGAAGGTGTTGGGAGAAATGAGGACCTGCCCCTAGTTTAGGATTTTTTGGTAAATCTTCCAAATAGTAGAGGGGAAGGAGACTGGAGTAAAAGTCTGAGAGGCCATGTATCTCTAGCTCTGAATGACATGAATTTTGAGGTAGACTTATGTGGATGGAAAGAAAATGTTGTTTCTGGCTCTGATGTCACTGGCTCTGAGTCCATCATATATATATATTTTTAGAATACCTTGTTTCCTTTCAGTATTCCTCCAACATGGTATTGATGGTCATATACATTTCTGAGGTTTGTAGATCTAAAATGAGATTGGACTACTGCATTCCCTTTGTGAGGATAAGTAATGTGGGGGTCAGAAGCTGAATTTTTAAGGGCTTCAGTTATTAATGGGATTTGCAACCTCTTTGTGCGGGAAAAGTCGCTTCCAGGTTGGAGCTGAGCAGACACAGGCCATTTCTGTAGCTTCCTGAGATTTCCTCTATCATGTTGGTAAGCCTCATCCCTTCCTTCTATAGCAGCGCCAGCTCTGATTTTTTCTCTCTGTGTCAGAGCAGGTAAGCCATTTTTAGTTGCACTATTTAAAATGACGACATTGATTATTCCTTGGTTTATATCATGGTTTCTGAGGCTGTGCAGATATAAAGTCACTGTAAGTTTGGAGCTCTGATAGTTGCTGCTTATGCATTAAATGGGGCTATCAGTGCAGGCTGGAGCAATAAGGATGGCATGCCATGAAAATGAGCTTGGATTACAAGCTGTGGCTGAGAAATAAAGGTAGCAGTCCTGACCTCAGCTTTCTGACAGCTTAGTGGAAAAGTTAGAACATAGTCCTCAACACCTGTAACACACAACCTTAATATAAGGCAGGTATTAATAAGGGCTATAATCTACTTGCAGAGGATTACGGGCATTTAAAAAAGGGAGAGTTCATTCCTGGATGGAATGGTGTGTAGAATAGTTCTGAATGAAGCAGAGAATTTGGGTAGGCAGAAGGCAAAAATTTGGGATGCGTGGGTGACTCAGTCAGTTAAGACACTGCCTTCGGCTCAGGTCAGGGTCCCAGGGTCCTGGGATTGAGTCCCACATTGGGGTCCTTGCTCGGCGGGGAGCCTGCTTCTCTCTCTGCCTCTGCCTGCCTGTATGCTCATTCTCTCTCTCCCTCCCCTGACAAATAAACAAGTAAAATCTTTAAAAAAAGAAAGAAGGCAAAAAATTTATGTTTCTATTACTCATGAAGTTTTATAATAAAGCCTATGGATTTGGTTCTTAAGATAACCCATAGGTGGGACGCCTAGGTGGCTAACTAGGTGGTTAAGCAGCTGCCTTCGGCTCAGGTCATGATCCCAGCGTCCTGGGATCGAGTCCCACATCAGGCTCCTTGCTCGGCGGGGAGCCTGCTCCTCCCTCTGCCTGCCTCTCTGCCTGCCTCTCTGTCTGTCTATGCTCTCTCTCTCTCTCTCTAACAAATAAATAAATAAAATCTTAAAAAAAAAAAAGATAACCCATAGGCAACCCAAATCACCATATTTTCCCATCACATCTTAAGTCTGAGTTTGAGGCAGATTGGAGCAAGGAAAGTTTGTGTTGCTTTTCTTTTTAGGAGGGCTTTAATTCCATTTCCTTTTTTCCTTTCCAACCTTTTTAACTGAAGCCTAAGCTGAGCCAGTGGTTCAGCTGAGACATTCTCCATCAGGGATGACTGGGGACAAGGGATGGTTTAGAGCTCCCTTCTCCTTTGGAGTGCTACTGCATGAGCCCACCAGCCTGTCTATGCTTGAGAAATGCGTCAGAGCAGACAGGAGGAGGGGGCAGAAGAGAGGAAATGTCTCCAGTTTGCTCAGCTATAAGTTGCCAAATTCCAAACATGGGAAAGACCCGAGGCAGAACGAGGCAATGAAATGTGGGGAACATGGTGACCAATGGAAGCATGCTCTCCCCACATGTTTTGGATCATCAAGGAGACAATGGTGAAATGGAGAAGTACACAGGTAGAAAAATTTCCAGATTTAATGGCACCAAGTCTAGCCGTTCTACTATCACGTAACCTTAATAACTCAATTTATTGAGCACTCACTTGCTGCCAAGCTCTTGACATGCATAATCTTATTTACTACATGGAACAACCCCATGCAGGTGATACAACTGTTACCCCTATTTTATAGATGGGGAAATTTAGGCAGAAGGGTTAAGACAATTAGCCAAGGTTATTAGCTAGTAGCTAGGAAAGCACTGAAGTCTGGCTCCAGAGCCCCTGAGTGTAATTCTTCTGCCACAGTGACTGTCTGCTTTCAGGAGAGCAGAGCAGGGCACGCACACAGAATTTCTGTTAGCACTCCCAGCATTTTGGTTGGTAATGAAGATGTCACTGAGTTTATTTGCATCCGCAGAGATAATCAAACGAACCATTTTAAACAAAAGCAATGGTTATATTCATGTTTCACATTTCCTCAGATGTTTTCTCTTTTATCCTCTGCCATCAATAGGGTGGTGGCTAGACAGAGGCATTTTTAAAAAGCATCCATAATGAGTTAAAATAGCTTTTTTGGTGGAAAAACTATCGATAGCCTATGAAAGAGTAACACTCTGAATAACTCATCCAGACTTGATGGAGGAGAGCAAATGACACATATTTGCAGCCTGGTATATTTTGCTGGTTTCGTTTCTGAAAAACAAATAAGCCAGTAAACTCTACCGTTGAAGATTATGTTGAGTTACAGGGTTGTAATATTTATTCACCAATCAGGAAACATGAGCTTGCATCCTTAAATAGGCCTTTGCTTTCAGACACATATTTGTATAATTCTTCAGCCTCCTGTGGGAGGAGTGATGTTGAACCTCCATCCTATGTTCAGTTGCTATTTACAAGTTCACAGCCAATTCTAGGCTCCAATTCCAATTTTAGAAAAAGAGAACATTTCTAAGAGAACCTTCAAGCTTACATCTTCACCAAAGGGATGGTACAAATACACTGGAATTAATAGGAATTTTAACTAAATGTGTCCCCTCCTGGAGTTGTCATTCACTATTCTCTAGGACTTGAGTACAAGGGGTTTCTCTCTCTCTTTTTTTAATTTATTTGTCAGAGAGAGAGCGAGCACAGGCAGACAGAGTGGCAGGCAGAGGCAGAGGGAGAAGCAGGCTCCCTGGTGAGCAAGGGGCCCAATGTGGGACTCGATCCCAGGATGCTGGGATCATGACCTGAGCCGAAGGCAGCTGCTTAACCAACTGAGCCACCCAGGCGTCCCAGAGTGCAAGGGGTCTCTTGAGGGAATACACAATCTTAAAGAAAATTCACTTATATTTTGGTAAAGGTAACTCATGCACATAATACAAAATGCAAAAGGTGTTAGTAATTTACACTGAAAAGTGAGGTCCCTGCAACTCTCTCCCTTAGCCACGGCAATTACTGTTTCCTTGCCTTGTGTCACTTGAGGTCTTATTTTTTTTTTTAATATTTTATTTATTTATTTGACACAGAGAGAGATCACAAGTAGGCAGAGAGGCAGGCAGAGAGAGGGGGTGGGGAAGCAGGCTCCCCACTGAGCAGAGAACCCGATGTGGGACTTGATCCCAGGACCCTGAGATCATGACCTGAGCCGAAGGCAGAGGCTTAACCCTCTGAGCCACCCAGGCATCCCTCACATGATGTCTTGATTCAGATAATTTGAGAGTATTTTGACTATACTGTAAAACAATCAAACTTTCATCTTGAAAGATGTTATCAAATAACACACATGCATGGTGCATCACTGCACTCCTTCACCTCTTCCCTCAGCTGCTCTGATGCTCACCCCATTAAGGATAAGGGAGAAGGCAGGAGTTAGGAGTTTGATGAAGTCTGGGGATGGGCAAGAAGGGTGGGCAGTCAAAGCTAGGTAAGATGAGAGGTGGTGTATGAATCAGAGCTGTGGGCTGTGCAGACTCATTTTTTCAATCCAATTTGACAACTCAAATTGGCTGCTTCAGGAGGTTGTGTTTTATGTGATGCAAAGCTTTGGTGACAGCCCTCAAAGGAGCCTGGAATCTGATTAGGTCATTTGGTTGTCTAAGGTAATATAACAGGAGTTCGTGACTAAGTCCTAATGGCGAGTAAGCACCGAAAGCATTATTACGTGTTCCAGCCTTCCACACGGGGGGACTGAGCAGCAACCCCACTTTAAGCAGTGTGAACAGGGGGAAGGTAGGAGGCTGTTGTAGAACGTGCCTCCAGACTTCTCCAAAGCTCTTCCATGCCCACAGGCTATGAGTATCTTTGTAACACCTGTTCTTACATCCCCATTCCCCTCAACCACCCCCCCCAAAAAAGTTTACCATGGTTTCTAGTTCTGATTGATTCATTGGAATGTAGTTTAGTGGAAATATGGAAATAAAGGGATGTATCTATTATTATTATTGTATCTCTCCATGTATATGGAGAGAGAGTTGCATTTTCCAGGAGGATGAAAGAAGATGGAAGTAAACACAGAGAAACAATATGGCCAAGGCATGGAAGAGGAACAGCAGCATGGTCAGGTGTGGGTGAGAAGCATGGAGTGGCCCCCGCTCAAGAGGAGGTTTGAGCCTGGATGATGCTTGGCTCTGTATGAAGTAGGGATGAGTGCTGGGCCATTTGAGTCAGTACAGGGGTATGGTCAGAGTCCGGAGTAACATCTTTGGTCACAGTGTAGAGGGTAGCTTAGAGAGAGGAGTCAGAGTTGCTTGTTTCCATCATGCCTACTGGCTAGCAGTCCTAAATGTCATTGCCAAGAATCCAAGAATACTCTTTAAAGAAAATCCTTCATCATCTCTCACCAGAGGCATAAGGAATTTCAATGCCAGTTTTCTTCCTATATTTTGGGCTTCATAAAAAACTTATCTAGCCATCTGGCTGACTCTTTGGACACTACCTGGTTGCATTACCATCTGCCTGGGGGGTGGAACTCAAACATTTTGGGATTCTGCTTCATGTCTCAGTTGTTTATGTTTTTTAGATCCCTCAGTTAAGAACTTGGTTAATTTCTCTGATTGGACAGGTCAGTTTACAGGTAAATTTGCCATATTCTCAAAAGGATAGGAATATTCTTGTGCAATAATGTAAGCACAACAGCAATGAGAAGGGCTAAGATGAGGCTTCCAGTATTGGAACCCTGTGGCCTGGCTAACTCATGCCTTTAGAGCTGGGCTGGTATGACTCAACCCCATTCGGTAAGGCATGTGAGGAGGGCGGACAATGGGAGCATGTTTGAATTTTTCTTTTATGATGAATACAGGTAGGTAAACAGAGTGGTAAGGAGAAATGCTACAAGGACATATTGAAGAGACTTATTTTAAGGAATTGGCTCATGGATTATGGAGGCAGGTAAGCCCTTAATCTTTAGAGATGGCCATCAGGAATATATTCCAGAAATACTGGAAGCTGGTATTTCAGTTCAGGATCTCTTGCTGGTGGAATTCCCTCTTGGCAGGATCTGGGGTGATGGGAGGTCCGTCTTTTGTTATATTTAGGCCTTCAACTGATTGGAGGAGGCTCAACCTCTTGATGGAGGGTAATATGCTTCACTCAAAATCTGCAAATTTAAATGGTACCCTTACCCCAAAATACCCTCACAGAAACATTCAGAATAACATTTGCCCAAATATCTGGGCAATGTGGCCCATCCAAACTGACACACAAAATTGACTCTCACAGAGACTCAGGCACACAGGGCTGAAGATACTGTAAAGATGGAGACAGAGATTGGAGTTATGTGTTTATAAGCCAAGAAGCACAAGGATGGCTGGCAACTATGAAAGGCTAGGACAGATGTCTAGGTTGGTTTCTTCTACAGAGCTTCCGGAAGGAATCCATCTGCCAATACCTTGATTTTGTTGTTGTTTTAATAACTTGATTTTGGACTTCTGTCCTCCTGAGCTGTGAAAGGACACATTTATGATGTTTTAAGCCCCGTTGTTTATGGTCATTTGTTATAGTAGCCCAAGAAAGCTAATACATAGCTAGACTCAACAGTGTCCCAGCCACATTTTCCAGTATAAGTTAGAGACTGTTGTCCCACTCTGGGACTCGGTTGGGATGTTCATGGAGCCAGGCACACTGGCAGAGCTTTGGGGAAGACTGTGGAAAGAAAAGAAAGGCTTAGATACAGGCTTCCAGGTGATACTACCTATGAAGACCAAGAGCAAACACACTGCATAGAAGCGGAACAGATATGATAGGAAAACAGGGGCTAATTTCCTTATATAGGAAAAACTGCTACCAAAAATCAGGAAGGAAAAGACAAATGCCTTTTAGAAAAGTGAAGAAAATTGAGGAACAATCAATACAGAAAGGAAAAAGCTGATGAATCACCACTGGGATGACCTGGGCTCATTGTGCCTCTTCTCTCCTCTTAAATTTGTACTTAAAATGTGTTAAGTATATCCTGAAGATGCACATCCAGGACCCAGCTTGTGAGGACCAGAGAGAAGGCTTGGAGTGGGCCACATGAAGTAAAGATGGGCACCACGCCACTTGCTTATTATCCATCAGCAGGCCAGGTGCTGCTACATGGAGAGGGTTTCCTCGAACCTGGAACAAAGGGTGATGGGGACTATGAAAGCATGAAGACCCATTTTTTCTCCAGCACTACTCCGTGCACCAGAGGATGAGAACACCATGCTCCTTGTCCTCCCCCAACCCACCCCACGCAAGAGAAAAGACAAGGACGAGGAATGATAGAACAACAATCCAAGAGGATAAATCATTTGGACTAGATTGTAACAGTGGTTTCCAGTTCTGGATGCACATTAGAATCCCTGGAGAGCTTTTTACAAAATGCAGATGCCTACTAGAATGTTCATAGGGGACGCCTGGGTGGCTCGGTTGGTTAAGCAGCTGCCTTCAGCTCAGGTCATGATCCCAGCATCCTGGGATGGAGTCCCACATTGGGCTCCTTGCTCAGCGGGAGCCTGCTTCTCCCTCTGCCTCTGCCTACCACTCTGTCTGCCTGAGCTCTCTCTCTCTCTCTCTCTCTAATAAATAAATAAAATCTTCAAAAAAAAAAAAAAGGATGTTCATAGTACGACCACTATATGTAAGTGCTCCAAGCTGGAAACTCTCCAAAAGCACATCAATAGGAGTTTGGATAAATAATTATGGATTATTCACGTAATGGAGTACCATTCTGCAATGAGATGGAAAGAATGACAGCTACACACATCGACGTGGATACATCTCTTTTGTATCATGTAGAGTGAAAGAAACCAGATTTAAAAAAAAATCACACTTCAATATGCCTTTGTAACATAATATTCACCTCACAGGAACCTTGGCACAGGTGCCTAGAAACTCTCTGCACTACCTACAGATTTTCTGTAAAAGTAAACTGTTCTAAAATTTAAAACTTTATTTAAATATAAAAAAATCATACTGTATGGCTCTGTTTATGTCAATACAAACACAAAATTTGTCTTATGATGTTAGAAGTCAGGAAAATGTTTACCGTGGGAGGAGTGGTTTCTGGAAGGGCACATGAAGGGACAGTAGGGAATTGGTAACATTCTGTGTCTTGATCTGTGTGCTGGTTACATGGGCATGTTTCAGCGTGAGAACTGACCAAAATGAACACTCTTATGCACTTTCTGTAAGAGATATTTTGTTTCAATCAAAAGTTAAAAGCTATTCTGATGTCTAATCCTACGTAGACTGACTAAATCAGGTTTCTTGGAGGAGGGCATGGGCATTAGTAATTTTAAAAGCTCCCTAGATTATTCTAATGTGCACCCAGGATGGAGAGAGCAACTGTTATTTGTCCCATAGGCAGTGAGAGAAGCCCACAAACAGTAGACTCGAGCTGTGAATTCAAGCTTCCCAGAGAGGGCAGGCTACCCATGGGTCCTCAAAGGCTAGGAGGGATTGATGAGGGCAGTGGGGCTGCACAATAAATGACTGTTTTGAGCCCAGGAAACATTCAATTTCCAATTCTCATTTTCCTATTTTTCTGGTGGTGGCTATATTTTCACTTAGAAGCTTGATTCCTCAGAAACTTGATCTTAAATGCTCTTAGGTTCAAGAGCTTGCAAACGGGCTTGCCAGAGTTCATGCAAATAGAATTAAAAAGCAATTCGTCTTGTGTCCCCTAAACACTATATTTTATCTAATTTGTCCCCTTTTTTGTTTCTACTCAAGCCTCAGTAAGCCCTCTAGTAAGCATGCTTGAAATAAATGACTAGAAAAACAAGCCCCAGCATTTAGGTTGGATCAACAGAAGCACTCCCTCTAGTATCAGTGATCAACTGCTATGACATAACACTAATGTTTAAGTGGACAAAACCAGGGAAGGGAAACTACATTGGCAAAGTCTGATGGATCCTGGCTTATGAAGGAACTTCTGTCTGAATGCCTATCATTGCTTAGGATTAGCAGTAGTCTGGACAGGCCAGCTGACTCACTGATAGGTTTCTTACTTAGAAGGAGGGAAGAGCGGGGCTCCTCGGTGGCTCAAGTGGGTTAAAGCCTCTGCCTTTGGCTAAGGTCATGATCCCAGGGTCCTGGGATCGAGCCCCACATCGGGCTCTCTGCTCAGCAGGGAACCTGCTTCCTCCTCTCTCTGCCTGCTTCTCTGTGAGCTCTGTCTGTCAAATAAATAAATAAAATCTTAAAAAAAAAGGAGGGAAGAGCTGTAGAACTTCCACTAAGAGCATCTGTGAACCAAGAGCTGAAGTTTTCATTCTGTTAGCCTTTCCTTCCTTGGGCTCATTCTAGGTAAAAATGGTTAGAACAGCCAGCTTTTACTGAGTGCTCACATCACACGAAGGACGTGGTCATGCCCTTTCCATTAATGATCTAACTGAATCTTCACTTCAATCTTAAGAGTCCACACTTGACAGATGAGAAACCTGATGCCCGGGACTCACAATTTATCCAAGTTCCCACCACCTTGCAGAAGCTTGACCAGTGACATCAATGCTATTGACTTCCAGACTATGTTCTTAACCTTTGTGTGACAATGGATATTGCTTCCAGTCATCCTGGGAAAAGTTGGAATGATATAACCCTGTGACAACATCCCTTAAAGCTGCCCTTCTCCTTCCTCCCCACCCTAAGCTCGGCTTGTCGCCTCCTCCTTTCCTCTCCCTTTCTCTTTCATCTCCAGATATATTTATTCTGGAGAGTTGCTTCTCCTTCCTCCATTTCTCATCTCTAGAAGCGCAGATGGTGAATTAAATCATGCTAAGACACTTGAGATTTGCTGAGCGATTTCTCTCAAGAGTGATGACCCTTGATGAGAAACTCCCCTGGGAGGACAGCGCTTACCACCATGAGTGCTTATGAGGGTGACGTAAGCCAGCCCAGGGGTCAGCAAACTACAGCCAGCTGACCAAATCCTGTGTTAGTAAATAAAATTATGTGGGAACACAGCTGTGCCCTTCTGTGCACTGACCATTTATGGCTGCTTTGATGCTGCAAGGGCAACCTAAAACTTGCACTACCTGGGGCTTACGGAGAATGTTTGCCCATCCCCGAGCTAAGTGATGCAGGTCTCTGTGCAGAACTGGTGCGTAGGCACTCGATAAATGCCAGTTTCCTTTCCTGCAGGTTCTAGGTGAGTTCTGGCAGGAGGAGCATTCTGCAGTCACAGCACAGGGCTCCTGACTGACCCTGCCCCTTTATGGCAGGCAGCAGGGACTGCAGTCCTTGCTGGGTATTCACTTACACTGTGGCAGGTGAAGAAGTGACAGGCATCCTCGCAGAAACAAAGCAATGTGTTGTTCATTTGGCAGAGAGGGTTTTCTGGTATGCAGGCAGCAAGGACTGGGAGTGTGCGGTGAGCAGGACCGCAGGGACAGATGCCTCAGTGCCACAGACAGGGGACAGTGATGGGTCCTGACAGCTGTCTCCTGCACCAGCTTAGAGAAGGGACTTAACTTCTTCTTCAACATACGTTTAAAACATCAAAAACTGAAGCTAGTCTTGAAATATTTGAAGTTACCTTGAAGTTAACTGCAGCATCTGCTTCTTTGTTGTACTTTTGTTAAGGACCTTTTTCCATCATGCAATCCTGCTTCCCACTGGTTAACTGCAGGAGTGGCTGGGGTTGTTGAGGGCGAAAACTGAATGGCTGCAATGCAGCCATTCCAAAAAGTCACTAAATGCAACCCCTCAATTGTGCCAGTGACTTTGCTTTTTCTAAACTGGGGGAAGCAGGCACCTGCATTTTGTGGACCGTTCTCTTCAGGAACTGTATCTCCTTTCCGAGGGACATACAGGGATCTTTCCTCTTTCCTCCTGGATGACCTTGAAGGTCTTAAACCTTCTTAATAGGTCACATGTGACTCGAAGTCCCACATTACACCTCTCAACACCTTCATTAATATCTAATTTCTATGAGGTTGGTACAGTGGTGGAGGTTGGAATTAGTAAGAAAGTAGTCTGGCTGGGATGCCTGGGTGGCACAGTCTGTTAAGCATCCAACTCTTAATTTTGTCTTAGGTCATGATCTCAGGGTTGTAAGATGGAGCCCTTTGTTGGGCTCCATGCTGGGCATGGAACCTGCTTAAGATTCTCTCTGTCCTTCTCCCTCTATCCCTTCCACCTCACTTGCACATGCTTTCTCTTTCTTTCTCTCCCTCTCTATGGAAAAAGAGAGAGAGAGAGAGAGATAAAGTAACCCCATTGTCCTAGCTTGGCTTCCCTAGAGGCCAAGGCTTACTGGAACAACTTAGTTCCAGGGAGCAGGAATGAGGGCTGAGGAAAGTGAGGCAGGAAGGAGGAGGGGCAAGTGAAGATGGGCTGTGGAACTAGCCTCCTGTAAGTGAGATAGGTTCCTCCATCTCATGAGACCGTATTCCAAGAAGATGTATAAACTGGGTCTCAGGAAGCCAACCCAGAGGGAATCCAGGAGGAAGAACTGATCTGCCAGCCCTTGTCTTCCCACCATCTCCTAAAGCTCTTTCCATAGGTTCTTAGTTTTCCTCTGAGCCCTGGCTGCGTGTGTAGGCGCCGAGCGGAGTCCTGAGAAATGCCAGGGCTGCTAGTCAAATATGTGGCCACTTTGTGACCTGGTGTCCCTCAGAATCCCCAATTTTGCAGCTCTCTGCTTGGGGCTCTCTGGTGGTAGGAGCACATCTGGTCCACCTACCCAGGAGTTCACATTCCTGGGAGCTGAGAGTTTGTGCTCTATACTCTGGAGTCTTCCTTCTTGGGGTGTAGCCATTGTAAAGCAGGTGCTGGGCATCCTCCCAGAGGCTTCCAGGGGCACAGAAGCCTAGGTACCCACCTCAGCACCTCCCGCAGACACTGGCTTTCCTCCCATCCCTTATCAGTGTCCTAGGATCCACTCTACATTTTCATCACAGAGCTTGCTTCTAGAACTTACTAGGAGAGAGGCCCTCAGGGAAGCATGGCACAGGCACACAGTGAGGGTGGCCATCCCTGTGCAGGCACTCCAGCTGTGATGACATCAGAATTGGGGGGGTTGAGAGGACCCGAGGTGACACATACAGGTGTCTGATGGTGTCCGCTGTATCTGGCAAGAAGGGGGACAGTTCACTGATTTTAAACTGCCCCCAAATAAGTATTTACCCAGTGCAGAGGTTATGCTGAGCTTTACGTGGGAATCGATGCAGTTAAGTCTCACTGTGGTGACTCAGGCACTGTTAATGTGGCCCACATTTTACAAATGATGAAATAGAAGCACATAAGGATGAAATAAGCTGCCTCAAGTAATAGAATAACAAAAGGTCAGAGGCAAGACTTGGACCCAAGGCAATCTGCGTCCAGATTCTGTGTCTGTAAGTTAATGGTTGAAGATGACACGGCTTAATCATTGCTGTTTGCAGATTTACCATGACCTGATTTAATTTTAGGGGACGGATCCATTCAGCCCCCCTGTTTCGTTGACCTCCTCCAGACCCAGGATCTTAGTTGAGTGTGTGTATGTGTGAACACTGGGTGTTGGGAGCATGGGAGCTAGGAGTGAAAACACGGTGACCCCTTTCCCTGCAGTGTTGTTCCTCCGAAGAAATAACTTCCCACCCTGTGTAATCAAAGCAGAATCTGGATCTGAGTCTCTCATCTGGGTTTGGGTCTTTTTCCAGGACCAGAGGCTGTTTCTAAATTAGACTCTAACTTACTGGCCATCAAATAGCACAAAGCAAACAACTTTTTGATGAGTTAAGTGTAAATGAGTCAGAGGCAGAGAGATTAAATTCCCCCTCAAATACACATGGGTTAAAAAAATTATAGTCTCTAGAGAGCCTGGCTCCTTGAGGACAGAGTTTTTGCCAAGTCAGCACTCCGGAGAAAGAGTCTGTGAACTCTGCCAAACCCAAAGAGCCCCTGGCTTCCTTGCCTTAGCTTCTTGCTGAACCCAGGAGGAATCCATCTTCCTAAATCCTCGCTGTCTGTCAGAGCTGAGAGCCCATTTCTGTGCAAATGATTCATTGTTATAATTTGTGCCACCTCCTCACAGACTGAGGGACTTTTCATTTTTTACATCAGTTCCTATGTAGTATTTCAACAAGTCTTTTTTTCCTCCCCTGTCTCCCTCCTGCCCTTCCATCGCCTCTGCCAACAGATTCAAAACAGGAGTCCACAACAGGGCTCTCTTTGTCTAGCCCTGAATCTCACTCTCTCTGCCTCTGGCAGTCTATCTCTGACAGGTGCAGAGCAAGCAGGAGGAATGACAGCATCATGCAAAATGCAAGCAAATATAGTAGTGTGCCTCATCATTTCTCCTGCTGGTATCCCTTTGGGTTACAGTGAAGTCACCTTTGGGGGGATGACTTTGTTCTTTTACTTAAACAAAGAGGTCACTGTGGATATCATTCACCACCCCCGATTCTACTGTTAAGAGTGCAACAATGAGAAAAGGGTTAGAATGATTTTGAGTATCTTAGATACTTCCCATTTCAGGGTTTGGGGTAAAAATGTGTCCCTCATTGCAGGTGGCTATATGGATGCAAGGGCAGGAGGACCACTGAGGTGTCCCTGAATATAGGTGGCAGAGGGCCAGTTTGCTCAATTGCAGGCAATTCTACTTCTGAGGTGGGTGACATAAACAACCCAGAGCCAGGAAAACAAATCTCTTCTCTTTGCATTTTAATACCAATAAATATGGCTCCGAAAATTGAGCCAGTGGCACTTGCCAATTCCTTTGTGTTTGGAGTGGATTTTAATGAGCACCCAGAGGGTAGTTGTCTCTCCCAAGCTTTTTGGAGAGTGTCCAGATGACATCTCAGGAGAACTCCACCTGTAGAGCCTATGACATCCACACCTGTGACATCCCGGAGGGCTGGTCCACTCAGACACTTTCTGCCTGTGGCTCCTGGAAGGTAGTTGGATCTGAATCTAGAACAAATTCCAGGGAACACGCACACCAACTTGTCAAACGTTCTGCTGGGCTGGTGACATATGTTGGCATAGGATCGTGCCCGGTGAACAGGCTGCGTGTGGCTCGTGGAAGGATGCTGGAGTGCAGCCTGCTTGACACCGAGCTGTACATGTGCAAGCCACGGTGAAGTTGAATAGCAGATGGGAGACTCCACCAAACCTTTTATTGGCCATATGTCACTTTTGAGTGTTGGCCAACAAACTAAAATTTCAGCTAATATATAATGATTTAAACAGCAAAAAGAGCAGCTGCGCTTTGATTTTTTATTTCTTTCCTTCCAGCATTCCCAGCTCTCTGGAGTTTCTTGAGCTCCTTTCTTAAACCCTAACTCTCTCTGAATCTTCGCCAGGTGGCCTCATATTCAGAACTACACTGCTGGTTACATTCAGCTTAGTTGGTCACTCTCTCTATTCTTTCTTCCCTTGAGGGATGAGTTTTCTAACTTCTTCGTGGTTATAATTATTTTTTCATTTGTTAAGAAAATGGTACAAAGCACAGAGTTGAGCATTTTTATACTTTTGCCGGCTTAGCTGTTTCTCTTCTTTTTTTTTTTTCTAAATCCCCCTTGGGTAAGGGCCCCATGCATCCTTTTTGGGGCACCTGGGTTGGCCTTCTAAAGAGCTAGTCCTTGGAGTAGACTGTGGGAGAGCAGCTTGCTCTGATTTATGAGGACATGACCTGAGATGGAGCTCCTCTGGAAAAATCCAGCTCTTTTACTGTCAAAATCATCTAGAAGGAAATGATTGATGTCAGGAATAAGGAAAGCAGGCCACCTCTTGGCTCTTTAGTCTCTGCTGGCTCTTCTATCCCACACACTTGAAGTGCCAAATCTCTACTCCTGGTGGCCTTGGACATGATAGCCAGTTTAGTGCTTGAAACCTCATAGAAGAAGAGGCTTCTTGTTAAACATTGAGGGTTGTACAGTTGTTTCTGGGGTCAGTGTGCTGGAAAAGGGAAAGGAGTGGGAGAACAATATGAATTTAAACTTGCACGCTTGCCAACCACTAATCCCAATAACTCAATTTAGGAATACATGATTGCTGAAGTTATGCCATCATAAAAGGGCTCTATAGTTGTCACCCTAAGAAACTCCAACTCAGGTTTCTATGTATTAATTCCTGCGAAACTCAGCCACCTCCCTAATCATACTCAAAAGATTTCAAACGGCATTGTGAATAAAAATTATAGCAGAGTACATCAAACTCAATGATTTCTCTAACATCTGGAGCAAAGCACATTAAATGGGGAGTAAAATGCACATTCATCATGCATGTTTGGGGTTGTTTTCTGTTTTTACAAAGAGAGAAGGAAGAAATTTTTCCTGTAGGGATTTTTAGTTATCTGTTCCTGTGCTAAGCTGGACACCTCACAGAAGAATTATGGTTTCTGTATTTATAGGGTTGATTCTCTTTGTAAGTCTGATTAAGGTTTTGTCCTGTAGCAACTTTGCTTTGGGGAATTTATCCAGAGATAGAACTGCTGTGTGAAGCAACATGTGTACACAGTTAACTGGTTCAGCATTATTTATGAAAGCGGAAGATTGGAAACAACCCAAGTATTCATCAGTGGAGAACAAACTGCATTATAATATATCCACACACTGAGTGCAACCTCAAAGAGAGAAGACGGTCTCTATGTCCAGAGACAGAAAAGGCTCCAGGACACTTGTTAGTAAAATTTATTATTCTTTTTAAATTTAATTTAATTTTATTTTTTTAAGATTCTATTTATTTATTTGACAAACAGATATCACAAGTAGGCAGAGAGGCAGGCAGAGAGAGAGAAGGGGAAGCAGGCTCCCTGCCAAGCAGAGAGCCCGATGCAGGGCTTGATCCCAGGACCCTGGGATCATAACCTGAGCTGAAGGCAGAGGCTTTAACCCACTGAGCCACCCAGAAACCCCAGGCTTATTTATTATTCATTGCAACTTTGTAACCTTAAATAACATCACTTTATCCTACCATCCACTGTTAAATACCATTTTACTCTATTTTTTTTTTTACAAAAAAAAAATTTCTTTTTCATATTCTACACGTAAGTGAGATCATGTGGTATTTGTCTCTCTCTGTCTGACTTATCTCACTTAACATAATGTGCTCAAGGTCCATCCATGTTGTTGCAAATGGCAGAATATCCTCCTTTCCTGTGGTTGAATAATATCCCATTGTACATATATGCACACGTACCTCACCTTTTTTTATCCATTCACCCACTGATAGGCATTTAGGTTGTTTCCATAGGATGTTTCTTGGCTATTGTGAATAATGCTCCAGGTAACATGGGAATGCAGATATCTGTTTGAAATACTGTTTTCCTTTCCTCTGGGTATGTACCCGGTTGCCGCTCACTTCTTAATCTCTTGGAATCTGGCTTTTGTACCCACTGTTCTGAGGAAAATTTTCCCTACTGGCTCACCTATAATGAATGTTCTAAATGCCAAACTCTCAATGTCTTGCTGCTCACTAACTGTGTGTGCTTGGGGATGCTGTTTAGCCTTTACAAACCTCAGCAGATAGAGGGAAGGAGGGAGCTAGCATTTCTGAGTGCCTGCTATCATTGGACGAGTATCTCTTTTAATCATTACGGTGGCCCTATGAAATAGGTGCTATTTTATCTCCATTTCACAGATGAGGGAATTGAAGCTTATCTAACGTAACTGACTTGCTTCAAACCATATAACTAACTCCTCAGTGGTGGCATAAAGACATGAACGTTGGATGGCTAGTCTCTAAGGCTAGCTTACGAGGATGCTGTGAGAAGGACAAATACAGCAGTGTTTTCATTCACCATTGTTGCCTGACTCTCCACTGCACTATTTCTTCCACAACTCTGGCTGCTCATTTCCTAACTATTCTGTTGGCTCTTCTCCCTTACCTTCACACAACATTGTCTCCAAAGCCCTGCCCTTGTCCTCCTGTCTCTAGCGAACTCCCTTCCTCCAGAAGAGCTTTGATCTTCGCTGTGGGGGTTTCCTTTCCAAGTCTGTGTCTATACCTTCAGACATTTATTTCCATTTGCCTGATGGACATTGTCACCCAGACATCTTGCTAGAACCTGAGCACCAGTATTTCCCGAGTCAAATATATTATCTTTTTGCTTATAATCTGGTTCTCCTCCTTGCTTTCTTTTTCTGATAACACTACCTCCCCAACTCCACATTCCTTAGGCTCAAAACCTTAGAGAAGACTTTGATTTTTGTTTTCCCCCTTGCTACTAGTTTCCTATAAGTAAAAAAAAAAAAAAAAAAAAAAATTGCTGTTTTGACTTTGACTAACTTCATGTAGCTTTCTTATGCATTATATCTTGCCTGAGGAGTTCTCTCTTCACTGACCACCTCACCTCCAGCTTTGTTCCTCTGCTGAGTATTTAAGTATCTGACAAGTAATCTTCAGAGTGGTGCTCTTAAGATCTATGTGAGGAAAACTTTAAAATGTTAATGAGGGGCACACACAGAAAAAGTCTTCATAAATGGAAAGGCCAGCAGGAAAAATTATTATAAAGTTGCCAATTCTCCCTAAGTCAATCTATACATTTAGTAAGGCTTCAATAAAAATATCAAAAGGGTTTTTTTTTTTTGTATTTTTCTGTAACCAGATGAGTTGATCTGATAGGTTTTATAGAAAAATAGTATGATAAAATATTGCAGGAAAATTCTGAAAGGGATAACTAAAAAGGGATGAATCCTAAAAGATATTAAAATTGTTAAAAAGAGACGGTATTTAACATAGCTTAACTGTACATAATAAATGAGAACAATTAATAGAATAGAATCAGAAATTGATCCTAATACTTTTATGAAAAGTTAGTGCTTGAAAAAGGTTGCATATCTAAATTAGTGGGGAAAGATTTAAAATTTAACAAATGGTGTTGGGACAATTGGGCAGCCATCTGGAAAATAATAAAGTTGTATTCTCCTAACTCTTTAATCCAAAATAAGTGCCAGATGGACCATCAACATGAAAATTAAACTGTCAAGGTTCTAGGAAAAAAAATCAAAAAATTTTTTCTAATGATCTTGGAGTGGAGAAGAAATTTCTAAGCATGATAAAATTCAGGAAACATAAAAGAAAAGATGGATACATTTGGCTCTAAAAATCAAGTTTCTGCATGGTAAGAAACACCATAAATAAAGTCAAGAGACAAATCATAATCAAGGAAAAATATTTGTAACAAACATGTCAGACAAAAAGCTAAATATGTTGAAGTATAAAGAACTTATACAAATGAATAAGAAAAAGATCAACAATCTTACTAGAAAAACTGGCAAAGGCATGAACAAATAACTCACAAAAAGAAATACAAATGGTACTAAGATAGTTGAACAGAGGCCTAGGTCCCTCCACAATAAGTAAATGTAAACCCAAACTGCATTTTTCAGCTAATATCCAAGGTTCCTTGAAATGTATTTTTGACAACTTGTTTTTGACAAGGATATAGAAAAACAGACATTTGTACATTTTTAAGGTATGTAAATTGTTACAACCTCTAAAGAGAGCAATTTCAGAGTATTTATCAACATTTAAAGTGTGCATGCCCTTCTAATCATCAGTTCCATGTTTAAAATTGTCTCCTACAATTCTACTTCAGCTTGTGCCTGAAGAAATGTATAAAGATATTAACTAGAACACTAAATACAATAGTATATTTTACTATCTCTGGAAAAAAAAAGAGGAAATAGTAAAGCGTGGAACCTGCCGTGTTTAGCCTCTACTCAAGCCCCCTGATTGCTTCCCATCAGGTATGGAAAGTTTTGTGATCTGGCCCCAGCCTGCCTTTTCTGTCTTGCATCTTGCCTCTCTCTATACTTCCTATACTGGAACAAAGGAGTGCATTGCTGCCCTGCACATTTCTTTTTTTTTTTAAGATTTTTTAAAAAATTTATTTGACAGACAGAGATCACAAGTAGTCAGAGAGGCAGACAGAGAGAGAGGAGGAAGCAGGCTCCCCGCTGAGCAGAGAGCCCGATGCGGGGCTGGATCCCAGGACCCTGGTATCATGACCTGAGCCGAAGGCAGAGGCTTTAACCCACTGAGCCATCCAGGCGCCCCTGCCCTGCACATTTCTATCTTCATACCTCTCTTTGTCCCGAACCTCCTAATGACATGCCCTCTTCCCCGCCTCTCCCCTCTTCTTCATCTACGAGAGTCCTAACTCTACTTTATAACTGGACTCACGTGCTACCTCTTCTAAAGACATCCTTGAACCCTTGACAATTCCCCATCCCTAATTGAAAATCTCTACTGGGGGTTATATGCAAACAATGGATCTTGGAACCCTACATCAAAAACTAATGATGTACTGTATGGTGACTAACATGACATGATAAAAAAAATAAGTAAAATAAAACTGATTATGGTGATGGTGCGCCACTCTGTGAATATACTAAAAACCATTGAATTGTACACTTTTAACTGAAAACAAAAACAAAAGAAAATCTCTACCTGCTATGACTTTTACCACAGCATTCTAAGGTTGTCTCTGGAATGACAGTGATATTTTGATGTCCAATCTTTGATGTAACTGTTTTAACCTGGGGACACTTTGATACAATCTACAGAAGACAGTATTAACTTATATCCCCCCCAAGAATGAAGATATCGTCATTGTTTGTTTCTGATTACCTAACTAATATGCACATACTTAAAAAAGTGGAAAATCTGAAGACTCACTCCCATATGCGTGCGTGTGTATGTGTGTGTGTGTGTGTGTGTGTGTGTGTGTGTGTGTGTGTGATAGAATAAAGGAAAAATGAATTTCCTGAAGCAGATCCCTGGGTCAAAGAATACACGTATTTAAAATTTTGACATATGCTGCCAAACTGATCTTTGGAAACATTTGTAATTCATTCAGTAGTAGTCATTGGGATCCGAATGTGTGCCAGGTACTGGGTGCTGGGTAGTTGGGATACAATGGCGAGAACGGCAAGTGTGGAGTCTGGTGTAAGTGTTACTAAGGAGAAACATGTAGTCCTGGTGAGAAGGACAGTCGAGAGGATTTTGGCATAGGGGGAGTTCAAGGATGGCTTCGTGGAGGAAGAGACATTTCAGATAAGGCTGAAAGCTCAGCCATAGCCTGTGTAAATATGGCCACAGGGGGTGCGTGGCTGGTGTGGAAAGTGAGGCGGAGCCCCGTGCAAGGTGAGGCTGGAGATATGGGAAGGGAGCAGGACACAGATGCATTTGTAGGTCTTGTGAAGGGTCTTATTGTTATTCCAACAGAAAGGGGAGATAAACAGGGTTTAGAGAGTATGTTTGTGTTTTAAAAAAATAAATCTGGCTGAGTGGAGAATTGATGAACAGGCAAGAATGAACAGGGTTGACATGTTAGGAGGCTATTGTAGTTGTCCAAGTGACAGGTGACACTAGCTTAAACTAGTCTGAATTACAGACAATAATAAGGTAATCAAGACAGAAATATAGGAAAGTGGATGATTTTATAATTTTACCAATGGATACCAGTATCAGAGTGGATGTTGCTGATCCTTTTCCATCTTTGCCAACGTGTGTGAGGGATATAGTACACGTAATATGGGTCACGTGTAACTTAAATAATTTTCCTTTGATTATTAGTGAGGTTGAACATTTTTTCCTATTTTATTGACTGTTTCTTCTTTTGAATTATCTGTACCTATCCTTTGTCCATTTTCCTTTTCTTTTTTTCTTTTTTAGGATTTAGTTTATTTGACAGAGAGAGTTAGCGAGAGAGGGGACACAAGCAGGGAGAGGGGCACAGAGAGGGGGAAGCAGGCTCCCCGCTGAGCAGAGAGCCCAATGCAAGGCTTGATCCCAGGACCCTGAGATCATGACCTGAGCTGAAGGCAGAGGCTTAATGACAGACCCAGCCAGGCGCCCTTCCTTTGTCCATTTTCTTATTGGGATACTTGCCTTTCTTCTGTTTCAGGATCCAGTCCGGGATCGCACATTACATTCAGTTTTCATTTCTCCATTGTATTCTCAGGTCAATGAAAGTTTCTCAAGTGCATACACTTTTATTAATGAGTTGAAAAAACCGTTGTGATATTGACACAGGGCAGAGCGTGGTAAGAATCCAAGTGTGAAATTAAGGTAAACGTAAACCAATTAAAAAAAAAAAAGCAAATGACAATGTGTGATACAAATATTTATCCAGTTGCAAATATTTATCCAGTCTTTTTTTTATTTTTAAACCTGGGTGTTTGTGTATATATGTTTATGCTGAAAGCCAATGTCGTGTCACCATCTTTTCCTTTATTATTGCTGGCTTTGGTAGAGTGCTTAGAAATCCCTCCAACCTGGGGCACCTGGGTGGCTCAGTGGGTTAGAGCCTCTGCCTTCAGCTCAGGTCATGATCCCAGGGTCCTGGGATCGAGCCCCCGCATCGGATTCTCTGCTCAGCGGGGAGCCTGCTTCCCCCCCTACTCCCGCTCTCTCTCTCTCTTTCTGCCTGCCTCTCTGCCTACTTGTGATCTCTGTCAAATAAATAAAAATAAAGTCTTAAAAAAATCCCTCCAACCCAACAGATAGAACTATTTATGTGAATTGTCTTATTACTTTTACAACCATACATTTTCAGGTTATGTCAAGTAAGATGCAAAACAGACATCTTTCCCCTGTTGCTTATTCTTGTCCACCCTCCACTTCACCAGATGGGGCGATAAAAATCAGTGCTGACGTGGTGCTTATGATATAAAATCAGCAAAGTCAAAATGACTTTGACTCCCAATTGCTTTGACTTTGCACTGAACCTGTATCCTTGGTATTCTTTAATTGTCTTATCAATTGTACCAGATCATGAGTTCCTGGAGGGCAGGAACCACATCTGTCTCCTTCTGTGTAATACCCATGTAGCTGGGTCCTCCTTTGAAATCTCTGCCAACATAGCATTTCAGTGCATGTATTCCATGAAGAAGACTCAAACTCTAAACATTGATGAAAATGTAGATTTTCTCAAAAGTTTAATGAGGTTTTTCTTGGAAGGGAGAATCCCTTCAAGATAATCAAGAGAATTTCTTGGAAGGAAGAATCCCCTAAATCCCACAGCATGACAATCAAATGTCTGTATCAGGAGGTACGCTTGTCCACTTCCTCTTCCCCTCTCTTTGGCAGCCACTCTCCAGTGAGAGAAAAAGTCTAATCAGCAAAATAAAACCCACCATGTCAGCCTAAGGAGAGTCCCATGTGTTTTTTTAAACTTCCTTTAAGGGTTTCAGTTTATCTTATGAAGGTTGTCTCCCTTGGTGTTTTTATCAGAGAACTTTGTGCATGACAGACAATACGTGCTTGGGGAAACCAATGAGGTAGGCACCAGCGCCGTTCTGATGCTGGACTGAGGCAGAGACTTAGTTGGTATCTAGGAGGTAAAAAAGGCTTTCCTTTTCTCATTCCTTCTTGTCTCTATTTCATGGAGAGAATTAGGACTCTTTTGGAAAGCCACCATACTTTTATGGGCTATCAGATTAAGTTAATTGTAATAAGGATCTATCTTAAATTCTAACCAAAGGGCTTAGTTCCTAAAGAAGCATTTTCTTAAATGGTCCCTTAGCACAGACAAGAGGACAGTGTTACTGCAAAGTGAGCAGATGGTCTGGGTGTGTGGATATCATCTATCTGTCTTGGGTGGCCAGCCAGATGCAAATCCATTGGGATAAAGCCTTCAGGCTAGAAGCCAATGGCCCCCAAATCGGAAGTTTTATTGCTTCCCTGAGGAGTACAAAGAAAAGAGCTAAGACTCTGTGCACCTCTGGTCAAAGTGAATGGAAACATTCTTGGTTCTGAGGAGCAAGCCAAGTGCACACATGTGAACAAACCACATTACAGGGGGTTGGAGGGTAGCTGCTTGGTGCCTCATCCAGGCCTAGGTTAGGAGCAGAAACATAGGACGTTTCAGTATCACCTGAGCACTGGGTCACAAGATGGGCTCAAGTTCAAGTTCTCAGAAGATGCATGCACTGGCACCAAAATTCTGGCTTAATGGCAACAGCAGTCATTTTTCTTGTTTTCACTTTCTAATGGCCTCATCCTGCTTCCTGGGCCTTGTCAACCTTCATTTACCTATAACAAGTTTACCTTGTGTGAACTTCACTCTTTTTGGTGATACGACATCATTTTCTGTTCACTCTAGTTTTCTCATCTGAAGACATAGAAGGAAAATCATGAGAGATCATATGGAGAGAGCGCCCAGTGCAGTACTGGGCACTCTGAAGGTGTTCCTATGGCCCATTTTAGGAGACCCTAAGGCTGATTGCCGCTCTCAAGACACCCAATGCTTCCTCAGTTCCCAGGCCATTGGCAAGGGTGTTGCCTTGAGCAGAGTAGCAGGGATGGATGGCGGAAGCCTTGTCCTTTTCTGATTCTTCACCATGTCAAAGTCCTCAGCGTTTAAATCTCATTATGTTGAAGACCCGGATAATGGCTCCCTGGCACCTCTTCATATGCAATAGCCCACAGCCCTTGCTGTGCTGACCTCTCTGCATGGTAGGACAATGAGCTGGGGACAGCTTCAGGAACCATGGGAAAAAGCCAGATGATTCAAATCTGTAACTGACTTAATGACACCTGGAAGCTGCAGATGGCTGTCTTGAGAATTATAAAAGAAAGAAAGAAAAGAAAGAAAAACAAGAAAAAAAAATCCCAGGCCTCAAAACAAAGACAGATGTTTTGACTTAGGAAAAAAACATAAAGAACAGTTTAGCAATTTGTTGTCCTAACAGCAAATAGATACTTAATTGGCCTAAAATAAATCCAAAGACATTTTTCTATCTACCTCAAAATTTACCCAAAAAGGAAGACAAATGAAAATCGAATCCTCTGGACTTCTCTATTTTCCCTCATGTCCTTCTTCCTTTTTTTTCCTCTCCTCTAATACAATATATTGCATATGCAATTGTATATTGCGTATGTAGTAAGTCGTCTTAAGTATTTCACAGGGCTCAGGCTCAGGCTCAGGTAAGCTGGAACCAGCACTACGGTAGATGTCATCCATGAGTGGGAATCTTGGCAATTCCATCTCTCATCTTGTGCTGCCTCTCTTGTCCGTGAATCTCTGTGAATTTAGTTTTGAGTGTAGTGTGCTAATGATATCACGGAAGACCATCTGTGGAATAGTGCAAGGAGCCCGTGCCTGGGATTCAGGACACATAGGCTAGAGTTCCAGTTGGCTCCTAACAGATGTGTGACTTGGAGAGTGTAACTCAAGCTTCTGCAGATTTCCCTTCCTAGGGTCTCTTCCTTGTCTACTAGTTGAAGCGTATGCCTTGGGCAGAGCGGCTGTTTACAGTCATGGAGGTTAAGGAGCCTGCTCTGGGAACAAATCGGGATTGAAATCTGCCCTTTGCTGCCCTTACCAAGACTCTGCATCATCCAGGGGAAACTTTCTGAGACCCTGATAATGAGCCTGGGCAGAGGGCCTCCCTAACATGGGGCAGGGATGAAAAGAAGGGACGGCCATTTTTTGAGGGCTTGGGACCTGAAAGCCCAATGATGTGACTATTTGCAGGGTGCTCAAGAGGGACCAAAGATCAGAGAAGTCTGCGGGAGGCAATGTGGAGTTTAGGAGAAGGAGGGGGAGACTGAGAGTCGGTGGGGAGAGGAGTCTGGGAGAAGTCTGTGGGAGGCAGATATCTCTGATATCTCTGAATGTCAGGGTGACTTGGAGAGCAGCCTAGCCTCAATTCAATGATAAGGCACAGAGGAACCAGACAGGGAGGAGGGTTTGTGCACACAGGCCGACACCGTTCTGGCAGATGCTCTGTTCTATTGGGGGGTTGAGGGGGTTTCGGCATGGCAGGCTGGGGCACAAGCTGGGGGCAGCTGGAGATGAGAGAAGAACGAGAGGATGAAACAGACCCCAAGTCTCCACGCTGAGATAATGCGTGGCCGTGATTTATCCACTTTTATATAGTTGAATAGAGTGTGTCACTTAGAGAGTTTACACTGTGGTAAAGTGGATCGCTTTGTACCTAACTGAGCCTGACTGACTGGCTTCAGGCTGCGTTTGGAGGTTCTGAGATGGGGAGATGCTGAAGAGAAGTGACAGGGAAGATGGAAGGACCAAGGTGGTGTTGAAGGGAGGGAGGCCTTGTACTTGGGATCCCCTAAACCTGGCCTGTCTCAGAGAGTGACATGGTTATGATCCTGAGGCAGGACCTGTGAGTACACTGAAGACATGACTGCAGAGCTGGGTTAACCCCAGGCTTCTGTGGCGAGTCTTTGGGAGGGGCAAAGCCAGGCTCCATTTGGAAAATCCAAGGGAGTGAATGAGTGCCTGAGGGTGAAAGTCTGTGGAGAGGGCATTTGTGACCTGTAGCTGGGATGGGAAAGTGTTGTCTGTGCTCAGCTAGAAGGTCTGGTTTATTAGATGGGATGGCAGAGGCAAGCAATACAAGTAGGTGCCACTACAAACTGCCTTCGGTGCGGGGCAGGGCTGAGCTGGCTGTGGGAGGTGGTGAAACCCTGTACTCTGGGTGACACCACGGAGCTCACACCCTGGACTCTCCCAAAATGTGCTGAAGAGGTCTGCATGTAAGCCATGGGAACTGAAGGTCCATAATCGGCACGACGACCGTGAAAATCTCAGAGAAGAGCAAAGGGTTGGGAGCAGTTCTATTTTACCACCTACTTTGGAGGCTGAGGATGACAAGGGGAGTGAAGGGAGGCCATTTTGTTATGGAGGGAGGACAGGACTGGGTTAGGTAACTTAGGAAATGGGTGCTGGCCCTCCCTCAGGCAGCTGACCTTGCTTACCACATGGGCCCCTTAGTCTAGAAGGTTCCCCTTAGTTCTCAGAGACTGAGACAAACGTCATGCCCCGTGGCTCAGTACCCTCAGCTCTGACTCCAGAACTCTAGGGGTTTGTCTAAATCAGCATCACCGCAGCAGACGTAACCATCACCCTAGGTTTGCAAAGCCGATGTTTCGACAGCAAGGCCTGACACACCAGCCCCGAATAAAGTCCTGGCATGTGGGTCCTGCATGTCCCCCACTTCATTGTGATGAAGTGCTGTTCATTCATAGCTGGACCCCAGTGCCTGCATACACTATCCAGTGTCTTGACATCATTTTCTTATTTAGCGGATGAGAAATTCAAGAGTTCAGGAAGGGTAGGTGGCCCGTCCAGGGCCATGGAGATGGCAGTCACGCCAGACTGAGTTTTTCCTGCTCTACTTGAGCTCCCCAAATTAAGTCCAAATCCATAGTCACTCCTCGAATTGCTCTAATTTCCTCAAACTCCCAAACTGTTATTTCACTAAAGTGAATTCTATTCCTTGTACCTAATAACTCTAATGCCTTCGTGGAAATAATAGTCCCTGGAACAGACTGACTTACAAAAATCACCCTTGGCAAACATTCTCAAATTAAGATTTATAGGCCAGAAAAGAAAACCAGATAAAGTTATATTCTGATGTGTCTTTAAATCTGCCATAAAATCAAAAGTCTTTAATGAACCAGAAAATGCACAAAAACTATTAAGTTAAAAATAAACTTTAAAAATTGACTGGAAGTCAACAAGAATAATAGAAGATATAAAACCTGCGGACTAGAGCAGTGATTATATTATATTGATCTAAAGGATTAAGACAAAGAGAGGGGACTCAAGGATACACCATGATGAATGTTTGCTGCCCTTTGAATGAAAAGTTCCAGGAATGATGGGTGCTTAGGGTTTAGAACCTCAGGAGGAGACCACCTTCTCCCTACCTTCACCATGAAGAAGTTTGTTCAACAGACTATACTCCAAAGCAGTTTTACTAGCAAAGTCTGATGTGGCCATAGGATCAAATCAAGTCAAAGGCTTTGTAAACTGTGAAGAGCTTTACAAATGCAAATGGCACCTTAGTTCTAGGGACCAGAGTTTAGGTTTTATCCTCAGAGGGCCTGGCTACCATAAGTATTTGTTGAACAAATGAGTCAAATAATCTACAGATAACACTCTTTTGATATTATTCCTTTTGATTATCCTCAAAGATTTTTGGGGGAGGGGGTTGGCTGCCACAGGATACTCATTTGCTCTATACTTACAACCTAAAAACTGCCCTGGATGGTTCTGCTGCTTCCTATTCTATTTGGAGGGAACCTATAGAGAAGGGGTCCTTTTACTGAGAAGGAGGATGGAGGAGATGACATCGACAGTCCTTTCAAGAGCCAAGACTCTATGATTGCAGATGCACTGGCTTTCTCTGTGACACCATGTGATTTGTCCCCTGCTTTGCTCACTGCCTTCCTCCTCTCGTGGCCTGGCTGAAATATCTTAGGATGTTCATTTCAGCTCCTAGAAACTCAGGCATCACTTGATTTCTATGATCCAGTCCTTGGAATTTTCTTTCCCAAACCCTAAATAAATCTACAGAAGGTACTCTGAAATAGTTTAGGTTTCTCTTGAGGGTGGACTCCATTCATTCATTTATTCAACAGATACTATTGATCAAATATTTACAAGGAGCCAGGTGCTTCACTATTACTGAAGATCTGGTCCTAAACAACACAGACAAGTTCTTCTCATAGAACTTGAATGTTGATGATTGGGAGAAGTGCCCCAGTGGTGTGGGCTCTGCTAGGACTGGCCTCTGCCTCCCCACCCCATCCCTGGGCCAGCTTTGCAGTAGTAAAGGAAATAATAGCCTGTCTGATAAGTTTGTGTAAGTGACAGAGGTGACATCAAGGACCGCATAGTGTTAGGCTTATTAATTTTGTCTTTATATAGTTTTGAGAATCTTTTACATTCTAGTTAGACAAAGGCTGTAAGTACAAAGGGCCACATGGAGTAGGAGGACCTGCTCCCAGCCATGACTGCCTCCCAGCCCAGTTCCTTGGTGGGAGGTGTGCAACATAAATGGGATGATTCTGATACTTGCTGGAACTATTTGGGTTGACTTAGGGTCAATGATCTGCTACCTTGTCATCAAAGAGTACCGTGGTGTGAATATTTTCTTTATATGGAGGCTTGTAGCATAGTAGCTAAGAGGCATGAGATCTCAGCTGTGTCCTTGGGGCTCCCAAGACCTTCTTCTAGGGATAGAGTAGAGCCAGGTTTTGATATGTCCTGTGAGCTCTGGAACAATGCTTTGCCTCATGGAGCAGCAGGCTTTTGCACCCCCGCCCTGCTTTGGTGTCCTGCAAAGAGCTTGTGGGGAAGGTATGCTCCACACCAAAGTTCTTTGCCTTCCTGGGCTATAGGAATGTCTTTGGTGAGACACTATGCAAACTTCCACAGAGCTCTGAGGAAAGGAGATAAATCAGTGATGGGTTAACTTCAGGGGTTCTGTGTGATGGAGTATTTTACTCTAATTCTGGGATGACTCCAGCTAAATTGTTAGTTTTATTTTTAGGAGCCCTCGAATAGGTCTGACCTGGTCAAAGAATAAGGGAACTCCAAGAGATGGTTTCATCAGCCACCAAAATAAATTAAACACAACAACTCCTTGAAGCCATCTAATATCTGTTCTGGAAAAAATGTGAGGTTACAAATGCAGAAAATAATCAAAATAAAGAATTGGTGGTTGATATTGGGGGACTATGGGAAGAATGACATTTTCCCACAAGATTTACCTTTGCTGTAACAAGAATTTATCTTGTTGGGCTCTGTTTCATCCTGTCCTGTTGCCTGACGATATATACGTTGCCTTCCTGATAGTCAGAACCCTGCCTTCCTTTTCCCCTTTTCCCATCCCTCCCTCAAAGCGAGGAGGCAAACACCAAGACACAAAGGAACGGAGCCAAATACTACAAAACATTAATGGAATATTTGCTCCAGATGAGATTTTTAAAGAGGCACTTTAAATGCAGCAAAGACCTAAGCACTCACATCAATGATCCTGTAAGCAGAAAATAAAATCTACAAATAAAGTTTTAGTGGAAGGTGTATCATTTTATTTTATTAGTATTCATATTCCAAACTCATATATGCAATTTTGGAGAACTTCATGAGACGATTTTGCTCTTAGGAAGCAGACAACAACCCCAGACCAGCCTAATAAACTTTCAAAATATCATCCATCCCCGGCACAGGTGTTCTCCACTTGCCACCTGTGCTGATGTTTAGTGGGCTAGAGCTCCGGGCACCTTCATAATTTGTGCTCTGGCTTTGCATCCCACATGCTACTGCAATGAAATGGCCCAATTTGTCCTGCCTCTGCGCTGGAGGGGACAGGGTCCCCAGGATCCTCCTAGCAATATACCTGTCTTCCAGTTTACTATATAGTCAGAATGACACTCCTCCTGGCATCCCCTAACTGTTCAAGGACAGGTTAACTCTGAAGAAGGGTGCTTGAGGGTTTCCTGGACTGCTCTGTTGTTTGATCTGGGCTCTGACTCACAGCTGTGCGCAAGTGAGGTCTTTAAAATTAGTCTCCGGCTTTGTTCCCTGAGCAGGTGTGAGATTGTGAGTCAATGTATATACCCTGTCCAGAACCAGGGGAGTTTTATTTATTTATTTATTTATTTATTTATTTATTTATTTATTTATTTTGGAGTTTTATTTTTTTGACAAACTGGACTGGTGTTCGTATAGCTCAGTAGAGCCAATAGAGGCTCTATCAGGCTATAGGAAATGCCAGTGTTCTGCCACTTTCCTCAGAATTTCATTCGACCTTCACAAGGGTGTTCCCATTTTTGACCCCAAAGCATCAAGAAGTGACTTTTCCACTTTATAGGCACTTTTATTCCCAAGTCCAGTGTTTCCTCATTCCACAGCAACTCTAATGATAAACTGAGAATCATTATGAATTCCTGATAGAAGTACTCCCACATTTTAATTGCTTATGGTTATATGGTGGGGAGCTCAGCTAACGAGAATATTTAGATGAACAACAGGGAAGAAACCTGAGGGAAAACCAAGGATTTCAACAGAATACATTCAGATGGGAAGGAACCCATAAGATGCCCCAGGGTTTCAATAGCTCCTGGTTGTTTAGTTCTGAGACCTAACCCTGGATCTACAGAATCAGAATCTCTGTGGGAGAAACCTAGGAATCTGTGTTTTAATAAATATTTCATGTAAGTCTGGAAAACACCAGTTGGCTGAGAAAATTCCTCATCTGGACCTGGGACTCAATTTAGGATGGAGCTTCGATCTACTTAAATCTCACTTTGCCTCTCTTCTCAGCTACGTTGCTCCCTGGACACATCTTCTTTTGTGACCATGAAGCATTCTATTCTTTCTCCTCCTTGTGTGAGAAAGTGCTTTCTCCAAGTTTACTTTCTCCAAGTACACATGGACTTCCCTGGTGTACCCTGCTACCACCACTACCTGGAAAGCTCTTTCTTGCCCCTCCCATTGCCCAGCAATCCCCTGTCGACTGTATACCAGTGTTAGGCAATTTTTCCTTCTTCAAGGCTTTTTATGCCTCTTCTCCTCATCCAGTAGAATTTCTCAGGCAGAGATAGACAGCTGTCTTCTCCCTAGATCTATATCTTGGCTCACCTGCAATCCTCTTTAAGGGGGAATTGGATTCCAATCATGAGAAACTAAGGTGCCATGACCTGTCACCAGCTGGTGTCTCCTCATCCAGGGACGGCAGGGTGTGTATAAGGAGGTGATCTGCTCTCTCAGGAGGCAGACCCTGCAGTTAATCTCACACTCACTGGTACTAGTTGCACATCACATTTCAAACTCTTGGCCCGTGCACAACCAGTGTAAGCGCTTTCCCTGGTATTTGGCCCAGTTCCCTGAAACTGCTCTGTGGCCCCTTTGCTCTCTCCACCATCGTTGCCCATACAGGATGTGGGTCCCCTCCCCACTGCCTTTGCTCAGGGCTTGAGACAGTCCAGTGTAACCACCATCTTGGGCCGGTCAGCCCCAGTCTGGACTGCTGGGCATGGCCCTCCACTCCAGCCGCTGTGGCCTTGATGCTAGCAGGGGAGAATCTGTGTCCTGTGAGCCTGTAATGAAAAGGAGATCAGAGTGAAGGCTTGGGGCCGCAGCCCAGCCTCAAAGGGCAGACCTCCGTGGAGACTTGGGAACTGGCCAAGTGGCAGCTGAGGGAAAGACATTCCTGGTGTTTCTGCTGCTGCATTTGCCACAGCCTGGGGCTCACCACATTCTCTAGGTCTGCTGTTGGCCCTGCCTTTTTAGCAGATCCCAGCTACCCCCAAACCCCAAGCCCTTCTTTTGCTCTGTCCTTTGCCATGGGGGTGGAGGTAAGTGATGGGGGTCGGAGAGGCTGTGGGAGGAGGGAGGGAAGGGATGCGCTGGGACTTTAGGGGTATGATACTTAGCACCTAGTCATGGCTCAGTGGAGCTCCCATGGCTGGGGACCATGGCTGAGGAAGGTTTGTCTTCCCATGTGGTCATTTCTCCAACCGCAGGGTGAGAACTATGAAAAGGCACAGATGGTGTTATATTCCAGGACTCTTTATTAACTCCTTTTTGTATAGATTCTATTCCTTCGCCAATAATCAAAGCTGACTGCAAGAATAGATACATGGCTTACACTTTAATTTCTTTCTTCATTCAGCAAATATTCACTGAAGAAGTACTCTGTCTGGACCCTTGGGGTAAAGGTGCTGGGAAGACATCTGGGTGAGGCAGGTGGGGGGTGCTATAGATGTAGATGAGATGTAGATGAGACAAGCCTGCAGCATGGTGCCTGGGGTTGAGTTGGCCTCAAAGAATTGCTCTTAAATGGAATCAGGCAATTCTGATATAAGGAAATTAAGGGCCACATAAATGCTATAAACAAAATATACAAGGGTTAGGAACTCTTTCTCTCAGCTGCAGTTCCTAAGGGACATGTCAAGGTAGAGGTAACACTTGGGTTGACCTTAACAAATAGGTGGGTACTTGGACCCATACAGGTGTGGTGAGCACTGTGGGGTAGATGTCGACCTGAGTGTATGTAGTGAGATGGGAAAGTTCTAGGCTATTTGGGAAGACAATAATGTTTAGTTTGGCTAAAGCCCAGGGTTTCTTAATAGAAATAGTGAAAATCCTGGAAAAAAATGGCCAAAGCAAATCTGTGGAATGTCTCTGACACAAGATGAGAAACTTTGACTTGATTTGGTCAGATATGTAACTACTGGAGGCTCTTCTCCAACAGACAGATGAGTGAACATGACAGATTGTGCTTTAGAGAAGCCAAGTCTTCCTTCCAGGCCAGGGAGATCATCAACACAACGGTATACAAGACAAAGAGTACTGGCCATGTGAATAGAGATAGAGATAGAGATAGAAATAGAGTGGTCTGGAGGAAGACTGACCAGGATTTGGTAATGCCGTGGGGATCAAAGAAAGCAACATATCAGGAAACTGTTGTGTGCTTCTCTATTCTGACTCCTGTTGGCTGGAAAGCTTCTCAGTTCAATATTCACAAACGTTTATTTGTGCTTACTCTCTTGTCTTGTGTGAGACAAGCAATACAGGACCAGCAAAGGTGATCAGACATAGTCTTTGGCCCAACTGGAAAAGAGACTTAGAGGAGAACCCAGGCCAACTCTTCTGTTCCCTTTGGAGAGAAATCAGAGATGATTGAATGTTGCATTTCATATCATCCATGAAGTAGGAATGAGGAAAAAAGGATCAGGGTTCACTGTGAACACCTTGGATAGTTTAATGATTTTGTTTGGCTTTGTTTCATTCAGAGGTATTTCTTTTGACTCTAACATGGGATGTATATTGAGTCACAAAGGTGAGTTAAGAGATTGTCTCCCTCCCACTTCCCCAGGCTCTCCTAGATTTTAAGGATGTTCAGAGAAGTTTGAAATGCATGGCAGGGCTGGGTAAAGAAGAGGACATGCAGGGGTCTGGGATTGAAAGGCAGGTCTTGTGCCTCACTGAGGCACTGGAGCTTGGTGAGGCAGCATTTAAGCCAGATGGTGGATGGAGTAGGATTTCAACAGGTAGACAGAAGTGAGAAAGGCATTCCTGGTAAGAAAAAGAGAGAGAACACAGGTGAGAAGACAGAGATGGTGGGACACATTTGGGGAATGCTACATTGTCTTGCTTGAAAGATGTATAGGCAGGGGCGCGTGGGTGGCTCAGTGGGTTAAGCCTCTGGCTCTTGATTTTAGCTTAGGTCATGATCTCAGGGTCCCGGGATCTGCCCCCAGATTCAGCCCCATGGCAGGCTCTGTGCTCAGCTGGGAATCTGCTTGAGATTCTCTCTGCCTTTCCCTACCCCTCAAATAAAAAAATAAATCCTTAAAAAAAAGAAAAGATGTATAGGCAGAACATAGTCCTGTTTAAGGCTAGAGTTTTGTTTTGCTCTGTTTTGTTTCGTTCATGAAGTTAAGAATAACAGTTGGAAATCACACTATGTGGTTTAGAAGTTGTGGTTCAGTTGTTTCCAGTTATACAATGTTCTGGGTTTCTGACTGGGCCTAGAAGACATCCTTGTTTGTTAGCAAATGTCAAGAGCTCTTTGATGAGGTGATTTCTCCATTCTAGCCCAGAAGTGTGTCTGTTGGACTTAGATTTTTGGCAATCATGTATCCTTGGGAAGAGACTTTCATTACTCACTCTCCAGAGGAGTGGAAATCATGCTTGCTTTCCTCATGGGGTCTCTTTATGGACCTTGAAATGTGTATGTGACAGGACATCTATGGCGATATATGGAAATCACCACATTTCATAATCACATTCCTGAAACTCCAAAATGTTCAATGCCAGAAGTAGGCTGAAATTAGGCTTTTGTGCTTTCTTACTTTATCACTTTGGATCTTCCTTCTCAGAGTTGTTGATTCCTCAAAGAGCAACTAGAAATATTATGACAACAGTATCTTTTTCATGTTAAATGAGAGGACAAGAAGGACCACCCAAGGGTAAGAGAAACAATTAGCCAACTTAATTATCAGCAATAAATTGTCAGTAATTCTTAGCTATGTTCTTTTGGTAACATTATGTGCTAGCATGCTTAAAGTAAACACAAGAATGGATTTTTTTTTTCTTTTTGGCAGGGCATGGTAGAGGGATGGTGGTTAGGGTTGGAGAATTGCTTGTCAAAACAGAAAGGATTCTCATAAGTGCATGAGATTCAAATCCTAAACAGGTCTTCAAGCATGAAGTGTTGACCTTGGTGTCTGTGTACTGCTTTCCTAGGGGTGATGTACCAAATGACCACCAACCAGGTGGCTTAAAAAAAAGACCCAGCAATTTATTTTCTCACAGTTTTGGAGACCAAAAGTCCAAAATTGAGATGATTTCAGAGTCATATTCCCTCAGAGGTGTCCCAGGGAGAACCCTTCCTTCCTCTTCCAGCTTGACACTACATTGCTCTGCTCTGCCGCCATCTTCACATGGTCCTCTCTGTGGGTCTCTATATCTGAAACTGCCCCCTGCCTTTCTCACATGAGGACACTGATCACTGGATTTAGGATCCACACTAATCAAGGATAATCTCTGAGATCCTTTCCTCAATTCCACCTACAAAGACTCTTTTCCTAAATAAGGTCTCATTCACAGGTTCCAGAGATTAAGGTATAGATATATATTTTGAGGCCCACAACCTATGACACTGAAGATGCATTCTTTAGTGGTATAAGGTTGTCCTCCTGGATGTTCAAGCAGTTTTTGGTGATTAATGACTCATCCTTAGGACAGCAGAAGATTGAATTCAGTGCAAGGAGATGGGAAATCGTGGTGAGTCTAAGAAAGCTGAACTTGGAGTAAGAGGAGTCATGTAGTTCACTGGACAAAGATTATAAACTCGTTCTACCAATCACAGTGTATGCTGGAAATTTATCAACAACTTTCTTGATAGACTCCAAGGCTGGGAATTAGAGATCCCCAAAGAGTCAATTACATAGTACATTTTGTTGCTCCTAACACCTTTTGTTGTTTCTTGTTTTTTTCTCCCCCTGCTTTCTATTGAAAATAGAAAATTTTGAATTGATCCAGCTGGGCATTTGAAACTCTGAAACGTTGTGGAATAAAAAAGTGCATTTTATTTATTTTATTTTTGTGAGAGAGCGAGAGCACACAAGTGGAGGTGGGGGGCGGAGGGAGAAGCAGACTCCCCACTGAGCAGGAAGCCTGTTGGGGGACTGGATCCCAGGACTCTGGGATCATGACGTGAGCCACAAAGTGCATTTTAAAGCAAGTCTTCCTAAAATAAATAGAAGGCAATCCAGTAAATCATACACATTTGCGATTTTTTTCAGGAATGTTTAATGGCACCCCTCCAGGGTCAGAGTTTCTTATTTTTCATATGGGAATATTAAGACAGAGAGAAGCTAGGGCCACAAATGCAAAGTCAGCTCCCTAAATAATATGTGCAGAATCCCTTTTCTCTTCCAGTAGCTGAGAAACACAGCCACCCACATATTCCTTCTCCTCTCCCCGGGTGCTTTCTGAAGGTGATAGGAAATGGCCAGGAGAACACTGACTCACCGGAAATGCCCTACTTCTGAGAGTAAACAGCAAGAATGAAGTCATGTCCAGACCATTTACCAATTTTATTTTTAATTGGCTAATACGCCTTTGATCACTGAAGGGGAAATAGTGAATGAGGGCTGGCGCAAGCCCAAGGACCGGCATTATTACCTTGTATGTTCGTTTAGACCATTTCCTACCATCCACCTTAGATGCCGTTATTTATTAGCATAATATGCTTACGGATCTATCTGCAGGGCTTAAAGATGGAAATTGAAACTCTGTGATGATTTAGCTGAAAGTTACTGGAGCATTCATAAAGCTGTCAGAATTACAAGAGAAACCACATTAAGAAAACGCCAGCACTAGTTGCTATTAAATGGATATTCAAACATCGTCAGCACTGTTATCCGCAGAGGGCTGGTCTAATTTATAAGCTCCTGTACAAGGGGATAATGGTAGCTGCAGGTTCAAAGGAAAGTGGATCATAGGAATGACATTAGGAAGAGTGATCACATGTTTCAAAACATAAATCAGCGCATAGGACAAAGGACTTTTCCCCGATTCATTAATTTATTCACGTCTTTAAAAGGTATTCTCACTAATAAATCACATTTATAGAAAACAATAAAATGAACTGAAAAGGCACAAATTCAGCTTTTATTAATTCAACAAATACTTGTCGAGTGCCATTTGTATGCCAGGCATGATTTTAGGTACTGGATATGATGCAGTCCAAACAGACAAAATATTGACCACAAATAGTAGTCAGTTGTTTTATCAAGAGAGTTATGGAGGGCTGCTACACACCAGGCATGTGTTATGGTAATGTTCTGTCGATTCACAATCATATACATTTGTGACCACGTATACATGGGAAAGGAGGTCTCCAACCCTAAGAATTCCTGGAAGCACCTGGGTGTCTCCGGTGAGTCTGCTGATCACTTTTGGGCATAATCTGTGGCTAAGCTTGAGTTCTATGGGTTTGGCCTCAATGTACAGAGTAGCTGTTCTGAGCTACAATTTTGTTTCCATTTCCACAGCTTCCTCTGTGTTTATAGCTTCAGTGCTGATGGAGCCAGAGGTGTGGATGTGATGTTCGTGCCTCTGGTAAGGAGCCTGGTGCTCTGAGATGGCGGCCTGTCATGACTTATCATGTGAATGCCCTCCTTCTCCAGCACACTGAGCGCAGGTTGCTTTGTGCGCCAACAGTCACAGTATTTGGTCAATCAGTTCTTTCAGTTCTTCTCAAGCAGAGGTCACTTTGCAACCTTGTATCTACTTCATGAATCTGTACTCATCTTCTAACCCAGCTTAAATCTAAGGATTTTAGTGCATGTACCTTCCAGTCATCATGGGCCTCTGAGACCTGGAATTGCCAACCGAAGGCATCTTCTCACACACACATGCATCTTTGAAAACAAGATGGCCTGAGACCTGGAGCAGGTCACTTTATGAATATAGCCACTGGGTGTAAACTGTGTGACAAAAAGTTCAAGGTAGAAAAGATAGTATATGGAAATGAGCAGTTAGGAAGATGAACCAGGAGTCAATTACAAAGGCAAAACACAAATTTGGGTATGAGCTGTACACCCAGAATTGAAGTTGCAGTTAAAGTGTAATAATTATAGACATGGAAATTTGCATCAGGAATCAAATTAAATTGGCAAAGAACTTAATGATCTATACCCCGATCTTCACAGGGAGAAATTATTACTTATGCCGATTCTGCCATAAAAGATATGGTTATTGAGCTCCAGCCCTGACACAGACTCTCCATTAGACAATGGGGAGATGATGATGACCAAGTTCTTTTCCTTGCCTTTAAGAAGCTGAATCTGAGACAAGGGTTGGAAAATACAGTCCTTTGGACAAATCCAATGCACTTCCTGTTTTTGTACGGTCTGTGAGCAAACAATGGTTTCTACATTTTTAAATGTTGGGGGGGGATCAAGAGGCTAATATTTCCTGAAATGTGAAAATTTCATGAGTTCATATGTCAAGGTGTATAGGTAAAGTGTTATTGGCACAAGGCCATGCTCATTCGTCCATGTGTTGTGTGGGGCTGTTTTCCTGCTTCAGCAGCCATGTTGAGTACTTGCCACAGAGATTGTATGAGCCACAAAATCTGAAATATTTACACACTCCTGAACAAGGAGATATAACAGAGGGAACAGCACAGATATAAGCACATGACTTAGGGGAGAATATGGAGATAAAATGTACCCAAGGGTATTCCTAGAACACTGAAGAGGGCATTGTAAATGAGGCACGATTATTAGTTTACTTAAGGTTACTAAAACAATGTATAATGAACCAGAATTTTAGATACTTTCTTTTTGCTATCATATAAACAAGGAGCCAAAGGAACAAAAAAAGAAACTTGTTACTATATTTCCAGGTTAACTCTTCTGTTTTTTTTTTTATTTTTTACTTATTTTATTATTAGTAAAAATAATATTTTGGCTTTCTCTTAATAACAGTTTATATACCCAAGTATTAATTTTGCTTTATTACCAGTTATCTTAAATGTATTAATAAAACATTATTTGTTCATGATATCCTGCTTAGGATGGAGTTAAAAAATTCTTTAATTTTTGGGGTGCCTGGGTGGCTCAGTGGGTTAAAATTCTTTAATTTTTAAGTAGTCTGAAAGCCGTGGTCGGGAGCAGTTTGGAAGGCTAGGTCTCTGCATGTGGTTTAAATGACAAACCTTCCCCCCAAGGCCTGAGAAAGGGGTGCCTTCTGAGCCATTCTTTTTTATTGTCTTGGTCTTCCTGGGATGGGAAAGGGGGAACCTGGATCCCAGTGGGCACCAATGGTGGCAGCTACACAGGTTGACCTCAGAGGCATTTTTTAAATAGAACCTCTTCCCTATTAGACCCAGGAGAGTTGAGCAGAAAAAACAGATCTGGGGCTTTGACTCTCACTTCACTTTTTAAATTTTTGGCTGCCTCTAGTGAGAGTATAGACTCATGCTCCTTTGAACAAGGAGCCCATACTGACTCACTGAGTGGCAACATGGTATTGGTTGTGGGGTTAGGATGTCTGGATCTGAAGATGAGCTCAGCCACTCAGCAGCTTTGTGACTCAGGGAAATTTACTTAGCTTCTAGACTTGAGTGTTTGTTAAATGAGGAAAGTGCTAGCAGCTATCTAACAGGGGTATTGTAAATTAAATAAATTAATGCATGAAAAACATTGAAACAATCCCTGGCATGCAGAAGAGTCCTCAACATTTACCATGATGATGATGAAGAGGATGATGATTACTATTATGTTTCTCTCCTGGAAAGCCCTATCCAGAGTCCACCCTAAACACTATTTTAAGGCTCTTAACTATTTCCTGACACTACATCTTCAGAACGGGAATCCTTCTCTTGGTCTCTTTTTCCTGAGGTCCTCCCCTGAATTCTGGTCTCATCCATTGTCTTCTTTTCTTACTTCAGTCTTTTAAATCCTGACTGTAGCAATCTAGCAAATATGCCCAGGCACTAACTTGTATTATCCTTGTGAGGGGAGCCTAGTGGAGTGATTAAATGCTCTATGGCAATACCATTGATGATCCCATTTCTGTTTGAGAGCATCAGTCATTTCCTCTGCAGCTGAAATGGTGACCACTACATATCTGTTGGATTGAATTGAATTCTGTTCTTGCTCTGACAGTGATGAAGATCCTATCCTCAAAAATTTATTGCTGCCTTAAATTAGCCTAGAGCTTAAGAACTGGACAGGTATCCATTTATTTACATTTAACTACTTTCTGCTTGACTGTTTGGCTCTGGAAAACAGCATTTGGAATCTCTGGTTCCCGATTTATGCAAGGGAGGTATTATGATTCTTCAAGCCATCATCCTTATCCACAATTTTCTGGGACTCTTATCCTTACTAGGCTCCTTATTCATTCCCAACTGATTTGTTACCAAGTCAGCTTCCTCCTTTTCCTTGAGCTCAGCTGCTCATCTCTGAGTTTCAACAATGCTTGCAAAGGACTGCCTTAAGATTTAACAGAGGGTGAGTGAGTCTTTTAGTTATCTATGTCTGTGTACCAAGCTACTCTCAAAAGTAGCAGCTTGAAGCAACATTTAGAATCTCACAGTTATGGTGGGTCAGGAAGCTGGGAGTGGCTTGGTTGGGTTATTATGGTTCAAGATTCTTACGATGCAGCCATCAAGGTGTCAGCCAGGCTGCAGTCATCTGAGACTTGATTGGGTTGGAGGATCCACCCACTTCCAAGACTGTGAACATGACTGTTTGCTGGGGACCTCATTTCCTTGCCATGTTGGCTTCTCTGCAGGGATGCTTACACAGAACAGCATCTGGCTCCTCCAGAGAGAGGGAGCCATGTGAATAAGACTGCTGAAGATGGAAGCCAGAGCTCTTGAAATCTAATATTTATTTCTGCACAGTACTGGACATCCAAATCAACACTGGTGCGATGTGGGTATAGATTACATAAGAGTATAGCTAACCGAATGTGGATTCCTTGCGGATCATCTTGGAGGTTCACTACCATATTCTACCCTCTGGTCCCTAATGATTCACATCATTCCCACATGCAATAGACATTATTTCCTGCCCAAGTTCCTCCAGAGTATATCACTGAAGTGACAGCTTGAAATCCAGAATTTCGTTATCTATATCAGGTCCAGGAGAGGAAGAACTCTTCAGCTGTAGCTCCTTAAATACAACTCCTCAAGTACAACTTCTCTTCACTTATGAAACTAACTCCCCACACCCGGCATACAGTGGGGCGGGGGGGCAAGCATAGGATAATGGCGATAGACATTCCTGCTCAAAAAGAGGGGAAATGAAATGCACCAAAAAAGTTACTGGTATTGCAGAAATAGCAGTCTGGAATCCAATTAGTTAAATGTCACATAATCCTCTGACCAAATTTTGAAGGCTGGGACTCATTTTCCATGGCTCTCAGCTCTGCCTTCTGGGCTTCTGGTTCTTCCCTGTGAAGTCATCTTTCCTTTTTTAAAAATAAAATTTTAATGTTAAAATAGTTTCAGATTTCTGGAAACTTGGACAAGGTACTCAGCTTCTCCAAACCTCCGTCTCCTCATCTTGCTTTCTCTTTCGAATGTCCTCTTGTATTTTTACCCACTTGCATCTCCAAACTAGAAAACTCCTACTGGATTTTCTGGTCCCCTTTTCTGGTGTGCATTCCCTGCCCAGCCCCCCATCAGTACACACTTCCATTCTCCTGGCACATTCTTCTTCTGCATCTTGTCATGCCCATGAATGCAGTGTATTAGAATTATTTATTTTCTTGTCTCTTGTCTTTGTTTTTTAGCACCTTGAAGGCTGGAATCCAAATCAGTGTCTGGAAGACAGAGGCACTTAAATATTTCCTATTTAAAACACATTAAAATTATTTTTTTAGAATATGAGTACACAGTAAGTGCATATATTCATGTAATTACCATTAACAATCAGGATACAAAACAAGTTCATCGCCCCATGAAACTTCTTGCTATCCTTTCCTTGACTCCTAAACCCTGGCGATCACCAGTCTATTCTCCACGAGAAGGTTTTGTCTTTTCCTGAATGTCATATACATGGAATGAGAGTGTGCAACCTTTTGAGACTGATTTCTTTTACTCAGCTTGATGTCTCTGAGAGTCATCCAAATTATTGTGTATATCAATAACTGATGACTTTGACTATTTATACTGCTGAGTAGTAACTCGCTCTATGGATGTGCCACATTTGTTTATCCATTCACCTGTTTAAAAAGTTTGGGTTAAAAAAAAAACATGTGGGGGATGCCTGGGTGGCTCAGTGGGTTAAGCTGCTGCCGCCTTCAGCTCAGGTCATGATCCCAGCATCCTGGGATCGAGTCCCGCATCGGGCTCTCTGCTCGGCAGGGAGCCTGCTTCTCCCCTCCCCTCTCTACCTGCCTCTCTGCCTACTTGTGTGATCTCTGTCTGTCAAATAAATAAATAAAAATCTTTAAAAAAAAACATTTGGGTTGATTCCATTTCTCAGTCATTATGAATACACATTCTGGTAACATGGTTTTGTGTTAATTCCGGTTTTCATTTCCTTAGGCTAAATATCTTGGAGTGGCATGGGTCATATGATAAATATATGCTTAAATTTATAAGGAAATTATTTTCCAGAGGAGCTATATCATTTTACATTCCCACTAGTAATGTATCAGAGTTCCATTTGCTGTGAATCTTTTCCAGAACTTAGTATTATCAGTATTTTTGGGGGGGATCCATTTTAATAGATGTGTAGTGGTATCTCATATCCCTTTTGCTTTTCCCTAATGGTTAATAATGTTGAACAAATTTCCAGGTGTTTATTTGTCATCCATATGTTCTCTTTGTTGTGAAGTATCTGTTCAGTTCTTTTGTGCATTATAAAAATTGTGTGTTTCTATTCCTACTGTTGAGTTTTGAGCGTGGTTTATATGTTCTGGGTAAAAGTCCCTTGTTACTATATATTATAAATATTTTTTCCGTTTATAGCTTATCCTTTAATTATCTTAACAGTGTTATTTTGATAAGGCCCAATTTATCTTTTTTTTAAATGGAAGTGCTTTTGGAGTCATATTCATGAACTTTTGCCTAAAGATTTCCTCCTGTTTTCTTCTAAAATTTATACTTTTCCATTTTATATTTATATCTGTGATCCATTTTGAGTTATTTTTTGAAGATTTTATTTATTTATTTGATAGAAGGGAGATAGAGAGAGAGCATAAGCAGGGAGGGTTGCAGGGGGAGAAGGAGAAGCAGGCTCCTCACTGAATAGGGAGCTCAACTAGGGTCTCAATCCCAGGACCCTGGGATCATGACCATTTTTCACATGTGGATGTCCAGTTGTTCCAATGCCAATTGATGGACAGATCAAGCTTTCCCTATTGAATTACCTTTGCACCTTTCTCAAAGGTAAATTGGTCATATTTCTGGATTCTCTACTCTCTTCAGTTCATTTAGATGTCTTGCTATCCAAAAATACCACACTGTTCTGATGACTGTAGATTTGTTGTGAGTCTTATAGTTACATGGTGCAATTTGTCCACATTTACTCTTTCTTTTTCCTTCAAAATGGGCTATTCTAGTTCCTTTGCCTTTTCATATAAATGTTAGAATTGGTGTGTCTATATCTAACAAAAATATTTCTTGGATTTCATTGCAACTGCATTAAATCCATAGAACAATTTGAATCTTCAAATACATTCAAACAGTATGTCTCTCCAATTATTTAGGTCTTTCATAATTTCTTTCATCACTATTTTGTAGTTCTTAGCTTACATGTTCTTCACATATTTTGTTATATTTTTATACAACTATTTCATTTTTTGGAGGACTTACTAAAAATGGTATTTTTACAGATTTTCATTTCCAATTATTATTTGTTGCCTGACTTCTGTGTGTGATTTTGTATACTGAGATTTTTCAAAATTTCATTTATTAGTTCTAGGAGTAATTTTCAAAAATAGATAACTTGTGATTTTCTAGGTAGACAAACATGATCTATTTAAAAGTATACTTAATTTTTTTCTTTTCCATTTGTGTGCCTTTTCTTTTTCTTGCCTTATTGCATTGGCTAGGACTTCCAACATTTATATTTATGAAGGAGCCTGAACTGCAGTTTTTTTCAGTGCTAATTTTGGTATTTAGTATCTTTGGTTTTGATTTTGGCTGTTTCATAAAATGAATTGGGAAATATTCCCTTTTTATCTATTTTCTATTAAAGATGATGTAGAATTTGCATTATACCTTCTTTAAATGTTTGATAGAATTCTCTAATGTCACTATCTGGGCCTGAAGATTTCTTTTCCAAAAGTTTTTTTTTTTTTAATTTTAATTTCTTTTTAAGATTTCTTTTCAGTGTTCCAGAATTCATTGTTTATGCACCATACCCAGTGCTCCATACAATATTTGCCCTCCACAATCCCTACCACCAGGCTCACCCAACCCCCCACCCACTCCCCTCCAAAACCCTCAGTTTGTTTCTCAGAGTCCACAGTCTCTCATGGTTCGTCTCCCCCTCCAATTTCCCCCAATTCCCTTCTCCTCTCCATCTCCCCATATCCTCCGTGTTATTCCTTATGCTCCACAAATAAGAGAAACCATATGATAATTGACTCTTTCTGCTTGACTTATTTCACTCAGCATGATCCCTTCCAGTCCCATCCATATTGATACTAAAGTTGGGTGTTCATCTTTTCTGATGGAGGCATTATACTCCATAGTATATATGGACCATATCTTCTTTATCCATTCATCCATTGAAGGGCATCTTGGTTCTTTCCACAGTTTGGCAACTGTGGACATTGCTGCTATGAACACAGGGGTACAGGTGGCCCTTCTTTTCACTACATCTGTATCTTTGGGGTAAATACCCAGTAGTGCAATTGCAGGGTCATAGGGTAGCTCTATTTTTAATTTCTTAAGGAGTCTCCACACTGTTTTCCAAAGTGGCTACACTAACTTGCATTCCCACCAACAGTGTAAGAGGGTTCCCCTTTCTCCACATCCTCTCCAACACTTGTTGTTTACTGTCTTGTTAATTTTGGCCATTCTAACTGGTGTAAGGTGGTATCTCAATGTGGTTTTGATTTGAATCTTCCTGATGGCTAGTGATGATGAACATATTTTCATGTGTCTGTTAGCCATTTGTATGTCTTCATTGGAGAAGTGTCATGTCTTCTGTCCATTTTTTGACATGATTATCTGTTTTGTGTGTGTTGAGTTTGAGGAGTTCTTTATAGACCTTGGATATCAGCCCTTTGTCTTTTTCAAAGGTTTTCATCTTAGACTAATTTTGGTAGTTTGTGTCTTATAAGGAATTAATACACTCAATCTAAGTTGTCAAATTAGTTGTGTGCACAGAGTTGTTTGTATAGCTATGTGGGTATGATGCATTATTCCTTCTTTCATTCCTGATATTGGTAATTAATATCCCCTTTCTTTTTTCTTTGTTAGTCTGTTTGGAGATTTATCAATTTTCTTCATTTTTTTCAAGGAATCAGATTTTAGTTCATTGATTTTCTCTTTTTAGTTTCATTGTTTTTTTCTATTTCTATGATGCTTGCCTTGAGTTTATTTTGCTCTTTTTAGTTTCTTAAGGTGGGATCTTAGAACTTTGATTTATTTATTTTTTTTTAAAAGATTTTTTTTATTTATTTGAGAGAGAGAGAGAGAGAGCAAGTGAGCATGAGAAAGAGAGAGTCACAAGAAGGGGGGAGGTGTAGGGGGAGAAGCAAGCTCCCCACTGAGCAGGGAGCCTGATGTGTTTCTTGTTCCAAGGACCACAGGATCATGACCTGAGCTAAAGCGGACACTTAACTGACTGAGCTACCCAGTCACCCTAGACCTTTGATTTAAAATCTTTTTCTTTTCTGATATAAACATTGATTTCTTTCCTAATATAAATATCCTTATAAGCACTGCATTAGCTATGTCCCAAACATTTTGGTATTTTTTATTGTAATTTTTGTTCAGTTCAAATACTTTGTAATTTTTTCTGAGACTTCCTTTTGGACTTAAAAATTAATTAGAAGTATGTTGCTTAATAGTCAAATATTTGAAGACTTTCTAATTATTGTTCTGTTACTGATTTTTATTTTAATTCCATTAGAGTCAGAGAAAATACCCTGCAGGGTTTTGATTCTTTTAAATTTGTTGAGATTTGTTTTATGTCCTAGGATATGATCTACCTTGGTGAATTTGTCATGTGCACGTGAAAACAACTTGTATCCTGCTCTTCTTGAGTGGAGCATTCTATAAATGTCAATTAGATCAATTTGGTTGATAGTGCTTTCAGTTGTTCTATATTCTTGCTAATTTTTTGCCTACTCGTTCTATTGATTACTGAGAGAACAATGTTAAGTTTCCAACTTTATCTGTGGATTTGTCCATTTCTGCTTTCATTTTTATTTCTTTTTGCTTCATATAGCTTAAAGCTCTGTTGTTAGGTGGAATATATGTTAAGGATATGGTAGTCAGATTTAGCAAAAAAACAAAAAAAAAGGAAAAGAAAAAATGACTAGGATGAATTTTAGATAGGCAATGAAATAATTTGTTGATTTAAGTACATCTTATGCAACATTTGTATTTTATCTGGCAACCCTTATTCAGGATTGTTAGGTCTTCTGGATGAGCTGATCTTTTATTAATTTGTAATGTTCTCTTTATCCTTGCTGATTTTCTTTGCTCTGAAGCTTACTTTGTTATTAAAAGTGATTCCAATTTTCTTTTTCCTTCTAGCTTTTTTTTTATTAGTGTTTTCATGGTCTAAGCACACCAAATAGAGGCAGACATTGTCAGATGTCTATCATCACCAATAACCATGTGCTATCTACCAGAAACTCATTTAAAATATAATGATATTGATTATATTATGTGTCAGGTACTATACCTAGTGTGATTCTATTTAGGCAGACAAAACGCCAGAGTTATAACTTTCACCAGTTAGAAGAGGAAACTGCAGTTAGAAAATGATATAATTATTGCTTAAGATCATACAGCTACTAGATAATGGAATCAAAATTTAAGGCTTAGCCCGACTCCAAAGTTCATATCTTAATGGCTAGATTATTTTGGTTTCTTTGCCTGTAAACCAGTAGTTAGCAAGTTGGTTTTTTGTTTTGTTTTGTTTGTAAAGGACCAGATAAATATTTTAGGTTTTGCAGGTCATGTGGTTGCTTTTGTGACTATTCAACTCTGCCTGTAGCCCAAAAGCAGCCACTAACAATCTACAAATAAAAAAGTGTGGCTGTGTTCCGATAAAACTTTATTTAAAAAACAGGTGGTAAGTTAGATTTGACCTATGGGCTTCTGTTTGCCAATTCCTGCTACAAAGTTATGTGTGGACTTTTCAGTTCTTGTCTACTGTGGGCTGTATTTCTCTGGCTCTTGATTTATGGGTTCATTCCAGGTTATTATAGTTAGTGATAAAGCTTAATTCATATTTCAAGCAGTCACGTGTCCTGTTCCTTTACCTAAGATTTGTTTCTTTGATAAAGAACACTAGCTTTTTTGTTTTGTTTTGTTTTTTGTTTAGCAGGTCCTGTAATAAATGCATGATTCAGAGGCAGAAGAATAGGAAGAGTGATACACAAGGTTCTGTCTAAGAGAACAAGGAGAGAGAGATGCTGAACACACACAATCTGCCTTTACTATGTAACCTGGTTACTTGAATCTAGTCCAAATGTACCTGTAATTCCAGTCTACTACATTTTGAAAATATAAGAAAAATGGAAACAAATGGAGACATACACACGAGAAGACAATACTTTAAAAATGCTGATTTTTACCAAATTAATCATGAAATGTAATGTAATTCTTTTTTTTCTTTTTATTTAAGCTTTATTTAAGCATATAATGTAATCCCACCACCCTCTCCCAACCCGTCTCCCCCCCACCCCCCTCAGTTTGTTTTATGACATTAAGAGTCTCGTTTGGTTTGTCTCCCTCCCGATCCCATCTTGTTTCATTTTTTCTTTTCCTACCCCCTTAACCCCCACCCCCATTGCATCTCCACTTCCTCATATCAGGGAGATCATGTGATAGTTGTCTTTCTGCAGTTGACTTATTTCGCTAAGCATAATGTAATTCTTATTCAAACCCCAACAATTTTAGCTTTTGGAGGGGAGTATTTTGCAGATATGTCTTTCTGGGAAGCTGACTGAGCCTGAGTTTGAATGGGAGTGCTTGTGGCCTGAGGAAAGATGGGGTTGTACAAAATACAAAATTTCCAGAGCCACTTTGTCATATTTGCCAAAAACTTTGATCTAAAAATGCTACTAACAGCAATTTAGCTTAAGAAAATATGTAAATATATATGAATAATATACTAATTAATAACATATACATTATTCTGGTGCTATAATAAGAGTTAATTTTTAAGAACAGAATATATTTCCACTGCATTATGCTATCATTAATTATGTCAGTGCATATCTAAATTAACCTAGAAAATTGTTTAGTTTTTGTTGAGTGGAAAAGGTATGTATAATGTCACATTTTGTATATAGAGCTATACATATAATTATCTGCAGGGCTATACCTAGAATCTTAGCAATACATACTGTTAGATGGTGGGATTATGGACAAATTTTCTCTTTTTGCTAATCCTTACATTCTTATTTTCTACCATAAATGTGTGTCTTGTGTAATAAAATATAAACTTTATTGATGTCAAAGTTTTGAGTACACGTTCTTAAATCTGAAACCCTTTTGGAAATAGACAGCAGTCATATTCCTAGCTGGGCATTTAACATTTCTGTAAAATGTGTTAAAACTGGTTTCATTTTTTTGGCTTTCAATTTGGGTCATTTTTTAAAATTTCAATTTAGATCATTTTTTTGCATGGGTCCTTTGTGTATGTGTTTGCTCCTGGTACCTAGAAAACTTGCCTTTTCATTTGGTAAGTAAAGCAGTCAGAACAAAGCCACCAATATAATTTGAGTAGGTGTGGATCAGAATGAATCAGACTGCAGGAAATGATTTGGGACTGTTTTTCAAGATCTTTGCTTTTTTTTTTTTCTTCAGTCTTTGTATTCAGGAAGATTGAAAGCCCTGGTGGGAGAGGAAGGCTTTCAGATTCTCAGGTTTTTAAAATACAGGTCTCCAAGGCTTTAGACTGAGCTTCCTAGGCATGACAGAAACAGAATTTGGTGCAAAAGCAAGCAAATCGCCTTGTCCAAGATATTATCCCTGTGGTCCCTCCCATCTCCCCAAGTGTCCTGGGCTTTCTCTGCAAACCTCCTCTGTCAAACATCCCTCTGCCTTTTCTCTACGTCTCCCCCTCCCAGCTCCTTAAACCACCAGTATCCTTGAATTTGGACTTCTTCCCAAAGAAAGTAGAATAGCCTCGGGAAGTAAGGAGAGAAAATGAGTTTATTTTCCAGTTCTCAGGGGATACTTTTAGGAAGGACTGTGCCAAGCCATGTGTGTGTGTGTGTGTGTGTGTGTGTGTGTGTGTGTGTGTGTATTGCTTTGTTTTGTTTACTTTTACGTATATGCATTGCCCTAATTCTGTGCCCTCCCAACTATACCCTCCCTAAAACTAACTGTACACCCTTCTCACCCATATAGGATTCCTGAAGGGGGAGTCATATAACAAAGGGAGGGAAGAATGAGATACAAGTGGTATGTCATCATGGACACGGGGGGCAAAGGTGGGTGGGAGATGGTCTACACAGAACAGGCTCTGGTATGGCAAGATAACTACAGATATTCTTGTTCATTTCAGATTCATTTGTTCATTCTTTCATTTATTTGCCCATGATCAGACATGAATGTAGTTCCTATACATGGCAGATGCTCTACCAGGCCAATCTGTTAGACAGATAAACCTACTCCCAGCCTCAAGTAGTTTACTTAGAGACAAGATCGCCATTTATAGATGCTCATCAGAATCAATTGTAAGAATTCATATTTCTGGGTGCTACTTCAGACCTTCTGAATCAGATTGTCAAGGGGAGTTTCAGAACTTGTAATTTTCACCAAATCTCCCAGATAATTCTGTGCAGTCAGGACTGATCCAAAGACCAATGCTCGGAAACCACTGCTAAGAGCTTCATGATCTTTGAAAGAACAAATAATTAGGAATAAGATTGCAGTGCAAATGCCAAGCCAGCCAGCTCTTCCTTTCTCCTTTCCTTCCCACTATGTTTCCTTCTGGAAGCACCCAAATCAAGACAGTTTTTTCAGTTTTAGATTGTTGCGTTAACAAATTGCTCCTGGACCTACTCTATTATAATAACAAATGACGATAACTGGTTGTTTTTCACAAATTTGTGGGTTGACTGGGATCAGCTAGGTGATTCTTTTGTTCTACATGGTATAGTTGAGCTCACTTAGGTGGCTGCATTTGGGTGGGTGCCCTAGTGAGGCTGGAATGTCTAGGATGGTCTCTCATCCACTATGAGTTGCTCCCCATGTGGTCTGTCATAATTCAGTAATCCGGCCGAATCCTCCTTACCATCTTTGCAGCTGAATTCCAGGAAAGAGAAAACTGATGCTGGCAGTTCATTTAAGGCTTGGGCTCAGGAGCTCCAGAAAATTACTTCTGTTGTATTCCATGCATTCTATTGGGCAAAACAAGACACAGGGTCAGCCCAGATTCAAAGGAGAGGAAAAGTTATGCTGGTTTATAAGGTCTATATACCCATTGACTTAACAGATGACTCTAGGCTAGGGGTTTCAGATATGGTTCTAGAAATCAGTCAACTTAGACCAAGATCTTGGCTAGTTGTATAAGTGGCCATAAATGAACAATAAAATTTAGTAGGGACAGGCAATAAATACAAGATGGGTCACTCCATTGTGACTACATAAAAAAGGGCTAAAGATAAATAATGAACAAAGAAGGCATGAGACTGTCATCTAGTGTTTTTGCCAAAAAAGAAAGCACAATATTCGATAGATCAAGAAATTGTAAAGCATTAACAAAGTCATGACTAAAATATCATATCCAGTTTTGGCCCTTATAATTAGGAGTCAGAGCTATTCAGGCTAGGAACAGAAATTATTTTTTCTTTCTCCATCCTGGAACCTGGCCTTGATTAAGGAATCCAAGCTAGCCTATAGTGCAGGAAATGAGTTTGGATGAGGGGAGAAGGAGGCAGCACAACAGTAGGCCACCAGCCACCTGTTGAGTCTATAGAGCCAGGACATAGGACATCAATGAAGCCATGTCATTTGTCTGTTTCACCTTCCTTTGGGTATTCAGGTAACTCAGAGTAAAACCAACATTGGTGTAAGAGCCAGCAAGGCCCTACCTTGTCTGGCCTCTTTATCTAACTTCACCTTCTACAAATAATTCCCCTTCCCATTTTACTCCCATCACAGTAGTCTTTCTGCTGTTGCTTGGAGATGCCAGCACACATCTGCCTTCAGGCTTTTGAATTCACTCCTCGCTGTGCCTGGGATGCTTCTCTGTAGATCTGCATAGCTCTACCCTTAACTTCTCCCACGTCTCTGCCTACATTCAGGCCATCACCCTATATGAAGTGGTAACCCCCACTTTCCTACTCCCTAACACCATCACCCTGCTTGCTTTCCTTCCTGCACTTACTAGCATCTGGCATGCATTTATTTTCTTGTTTATATGTTAGTTGTTTTTCTTCCCTCACCAGCATGCTAGCTTCAAGAAAGTAACAGCACTGCTTTGTCTTCTGTTACAGTTCTGTCCAGTGGCCTCAGCAGTCCCTGGTACCATCTTACTCAGTGAAGATGGCCTTGAATAAATGAATGTATCTCTTTGTGAACATTGGGGGAACTGAATGCAACACTGGGATCATAGCAGCCCTACCATGATTGCTTGTTGGATTGCCTTCTTGGCCAGTATGTTGCAGAGTCGATGGGTTGGGAGACCCAGAATTATGCTTCTGCTCTGCCTCAAACTTCTGTGAGACTTTGGGCAAGTATTTGCCCTTCCCATGTCTCATCAGGCGTCTCTCCTACAAAACCCAACATTCCAAGGAATCCTAGATGGGAGAGTGTTTTGGAAAGAAAATTATCAGTGGTCTTGGATTTTTCTTTGAGTGTTCTGCCTGTTGCTCAAAGCAAGAGAATTGCAGCCCACTCTTTTAGCTCAAATCTTTGTATCCTGCTTGTGGGAAGGGACATTGTTGACCCAACCCATTGCTAATGCATAAGGAAGTAAGGATAATGGAATTCCAGAGGGCATGCAGGGGCACACTGGATGGGTAGAGATGGCATTGTCCAGGACACTGGGAGACATGGGTTTTCTACTGTTGCAGTTGGTAAGAATGCATATCAGGAACACTTGGACAGGGATCTAATAACGTTTTGAATCCCTCTTCTGATAGAAATGGTTATTTTTTTTTAAACACTCATGGATATAGCAGGAGCATGGGCTTAGATGTCAAATTGCCTAGATTTGAGTTCTATTTCCCCACTTGTTAAGTGTGAGACCTAATATTTTAAAATCCTACTTTCACCTTCTGTAAAATGGGGATTTAGAAATTATCTACCTTGCCAGGCCATCATGATGATTAGATGAAACATTTCATGCGAAGTGGCTGGAACATATGCACCTTTGCTGTTATTATCATTATTATTACTATTATCAGGGACAGTAGTAGAGTAGTAATAGTAGACTCATATCTGTCTAACTTAAATCCTGTCTCATTTTCCATTCAATAAAATAAGATACTAATCTATATTACAAGGCTATTTTCCCAATCTTGCTTTGGAAACCAAATAACAGTATATGTCAAAGAACTTTGTAAATGTGTAAGCTTTATTCAGATGTGAGTTATTACTGAATGCTAAAATTCAGCTACTGTCATGGGCTCCAGGGCCCAGCTCCATCTCCCTTTCCCCACGGATCACATACAATGACCCTTCTGCTTTGGCGTTGGCCCCACAGTCTCCAGTCCCTCCAGTTGCTGGGTTAGATCATCCTCCAGAACTGAAGGGACCAAGGACCTCAGTTTCAGATGCAGGGTAAGTACAGGCCTTTTTCTCATCAAGACTCTGCAAAGGACTCTAGAGGCCATGACAGAGGGACATACTCTAAAAGCTACCACTGCAGACCCTTTTGAGGGTTGTCAAAACTGTCAACAGGAAAGTCGTCAAGTTTCTCTCCATGAGGTTTTTAAAAACAAGAGTCTTGCCTGAAGATGGGGCCTTAATTATATGACCTCTCAAGATTACATCTCATTAAGATTCCTTGTCACTTCCTCAGTTTGTATAGTCTCTCTTTGGAGAGTAAGGATCTTCAGTAATTAAACATCTGATGGAACTGGGCATTCATTATCTGAGCATTAATTCTGAAGACAGATCAGGGGATTCTGCAATTTCAACCCATTTTGGTAAATGGTCATTTGATTATTATCCAGCTGATGGAATTAGAAGGAGATCTTTGAACTCCATCTTTGTTCACGTCCCTGTTCTTAGGGTTTCTCTGTATAAAGGTCTTTGATTAACTTGCTATAAGGATGCTCTGTTGGATTTCCTTTGTAGACATGCCAGTGTCCCCTGTGATATAGGGAGCTCCTTAGGGGCCAGAAACCTGTCTTATCTTTGTGTGTCTCTTGCCTGCCCGTCGCTATAAGGGTATAAATAGTACAAAGTAAATGTTTTGTTTTGTTTGGAATAAATAAATGAATAAAATTTCAGGGGAACTGTCCATTGATCATGACCAAACTTGGGATTGCTACTAAAAAATGTCATCATACATCTTGGAATTGCTTTGTGGTTGTCTGTTATCTGGAAACAAAATAATTAACAAACATTTTGAGGTAGACTTTTCTGACAATTCTAAATTAATTTTAATGAAATTAAGTCCATTTCTGGAGTTTGCAGAAGTCATTTCAGCAAGTGAGGTTTGTCCATAGAGGATAAAATCAGACTCCCTGGGGCGCCTGGGTGGCTCAGTGGGTTAAAGCCTCTGCCTTCGGCTCAGGTCATGATCCTAGGGTCCTGATCGAGCCCTGCATCAGGCTCTCTGCTCAGCGGGGAGCCTGCTTCCCCCTCTCTCTCTGCCTGCCTCTCTGCCTACTTGTGATCTCTGTCTGTCAAATAAATAAATAAAATCTTTAAAAGAAAAATCAGACTCCCTTTCCACACCATTCAGAAAATGGCGCAGGAGAAGGTGTCTAATCATGATAGCAATGAGAGTGGATGTGAAATTTATGTTGTAGTCCTGTGTCCTGCTCTTTGTCGTCTGGTTAAGATGGAAACATCCAGCAAAACTTGACTTGACTAATATAGATCCATTTTTCTGAGCCAGGGATTTCCTGAAAAAGGGTGGTAGACTGAAGTCATAAGATTTGAATTTTGATTTTTGACACTGTGGACCTCGATTTCTATGTGAGTATAATGGGGGTGGAGTGGAGAGGGAGAGTGCTAATGTTCTATGACTCAGTGCATGGTTTCTGGTAATGCACCCACCAGGGAGTGGAAATAGCAGGGAACTTTATGGCTCTGACCGAATTCCATGGGAGCAGAATCTCTCACAAGGCTTAATGCATGAGAAATAGCAAGGAGTGTTTATTGCCTTATGATTGTGTGGTTGAGAGTCATGGGGCTTTGGGGCCTGGCTTTGCAGACAGGCAGAACTGGGTCCTTTTCTTGGATCTGCCACTCACTAGCTTTGTCACTTCCTGTGTGATAACCTTTCTAAGTCATTATAAAATGATCATATTTACATGTCATTGAAAAATGAAATAAAAATAGTGCCCATATCACAAAGTTGGTGAAAGGACTGAAAGGACAAAAACGTAGGGTGATGTAAGAAGCACCTGATACACAGTGAAAGCTAAAAAATAAAAAATAATGCTGGCTAATGTGGTGGTAAAGGGTGAAGATGGGGAGAACCATGATTAGCTGAAAGAGACAAGGATGTTAGTTTCCTTATCTGCCTCTTAGATTGTTGAAAAGATTGAAAAGAGTTTAACAAAATACATGGCACACAGTAGGTGCTATTAAAGTGCTGATATTTTATTTTATTACTTTTTAAAGATTTTATTTATTTATTTGACAGACAGAGATCACAAGTAGGCAAGAGAGGCAGGTAGAGAGAGAGGAGGAAGCAGGCTCCCTGCTGAGCAGAGAGCCCGATCTGGGGCTCGATCCCAGGACCCTGGGATCATGACCTGAGCCGAAGGCAGAGGCTTTAACCCACTGAGCCACCCAGGCACCCCTAAAGTGCTGATATTTTAAAGAAAAACAGGTAAATAAGTTCCCCGCACTCTCCAACATAGATCAAGCTCCTGCTGCATGAAACCAGCAGAGAAAGTAGGCGTGGGCTGCCATTGAGACATTTTCTGGGCATTGGTATTCAATTTCATGATCAAGAAGGAACAATTCATTCCCTCCTGGGTGTGCTGTTGTCTCTAAAGACAACAGGTACTCTGCCAGAGTACAGCACACATTTGTTTCTTTTCCTCTTTTCCTCATGTTCCTCCTTCTTTTGTGTTCTCCCCCTCAAACTCCCAACTTTGGTTTGTATTCAAGTGATTTTCCCTCGGCTGTGATCTTCCCCCTCACATCTGCTCTTATTCCTCCTTTGTGGCTGAGCCACATGAGTCATGAGGGCCGCTCTGACAGAGGTGCAACTGTTCTTTGGCAATCAAAGAGCTTCTTAGGCCTGCTCAAAGTCATACGGTAATGCTGCAAATGCCAGCTCAAATGCCAGCAGAAAGCTGGACCCCCTTTCATCTCTCCCTTTTGAAGAACTTCTTTGTGGGGGTCTCGTTATGAATAGTATCTTGAGACAGAGTGCATTTTAACCCATTTGTTTTGCTTTTCTTCTTCAACCCTTGTGGAAGGAATGGAAGGTTGGAATCAGTGAGATGACTGCTGCTCAACAGAGGGAGCCTCCCCTGAAACTGCACCATGAACTTGGGCTAGAAATGAGGTTAATTTCCCTGAGGTGTGGCTTTGTCACATCCCCTGAATTATTCAGGAGGCCTCATGTAGGGCTGCACCTTACTGGTAACTCCTGGAGTTACCCACAAAGACTGTGGACTTGTCTTTAAGAATCCATGGATTGTCTCATTTGAAAATTGTGAATTGGAATTAAGTTTATCATGTCAGATTTTTGTATCTTAAATATTGTGAACCACTATGAATATCCCAGCTCACAACTTATTTAGGGACGATTTTGGATGCTGGTAATAGTACCAGAAGCTTGTCCTTCTGACAGAACATTTGTAAACAGTTTTCTTCCTCACATTAGTAAACACCCAAAAATGAGATCAAGATTCCTTCTTGATCCTTAAATCCTATTGTTTAATGACTCACATTTAGTTACTTATTGTTTATATTCAGCCTAAAAGTCCTAACATCAGTGCAATAATAATGGGGCCAAAGAACTGTCTTCGTTCCAAAACTGAGCTGATACGTCCTGAAGATGAGATCCTTGTGAGATGTTCTCAGAATAATTAGGAAGAGCATGAAGGATGCATGGTTTGGCCTTTGGTCTTATTCTGTTTCTAACAAGCTTTGTTCCTTCTCCAGGTAGCTGTATCAACAGCCATCTAAGGAACAAGAGATAATTTCTGCTGTCCCATGACCCCCATTCTGGATGAAACTGGTATTGAACATCTACTATGTGTAAGCATATAACTTATGTTATCTCTAATCTTTATAAGAACTCTGTGAAATGTTATTATGCTAAGTCTTCAGATAAAGAAACTCTGGCTCAAAAGAATCAAGCGACTTAACCCAAGTATGGCAGGTTGTAATTTCAAAATATGGTCTTAGCATTATTTCCTATTGCATAGCCCATCCAGAGTCTTGCCATTCTCCTACCCAGAGAGGAAGTCCATTTTCTCTCCCCTGTAAACTTTGCAGGTTTTTGTGATTGCCTCAACAAGTAGAATGTTGTAGAAGTGATGCTACATGACTTCTCAGGTAGGTTTAATAAAAGGTGACGTTCTGTCTAGCTCTTTCTCTTTCTCTAGGGATATTTACCATTGGAACCAAGCTACCATGTTGTGAGGAAGCTCAGGCTATGTGGGGAGGTCACATTTGGACATTCTGTCCAATAGCCCTGTGAAGGTCCCAGCCAACAACTAGCACCAAGTGCTAAGTCTCCCAATGATTCCGATGATTCCAGCCCCCAATGTCAAGCCACCCTAGCAGAGACAAGCTAATCATGCCTAGTCCTGACCTAATGACAGATTCATAAACAAAGTAAACTTTAATGATATTATTAAGTTTTAGGGTGGTGTGTGGTATAACAGTGAAACCAAAAAACTAAGCTTGGATAACTAATCCATGGATGATCCAGGATTCAAACTTAAATCATGCCACTATAGGCTCTATGATTACTGTATGACTTTATACCACTGTAAGCTGGTTCCACTGCCCCAGATCCTTATTCTTCCAAGCCTTACTCCTCAAGTAACTCTTCTCCTCCACAGTCCTCCTTCAGCCTGGGACCCAGAGCCTCTGCTTGCTGTAGGTGTGCTCATGACCCTTCCATCCCCAATTAACATCTGGCCATTAACATACAGAAACCTGAACATCAGCACATACACTCTGGATATAGACTTGCCTTATGCACTCCTGGGGAAGCTTTCCACAGTATATTATGGCTTTTATCATTGCTTCCCGAGGGCATAATAATAAGCATTCACAATGGTTAGTATAGTGTAGTGGTAAGTGTAAGTGAAATCTGAATGTCCAGGTTCAAATCCCACCTCTTCCATTTACGAGCTGTTTGACCTCTGAAGTTTGTTTAACTTCTCTGTATCTTAGTTTTCCCATCTCTAAAATGGGGCTAACAACAGTTCATTCCTCATAAGGTTGCTACAATGGATTAACAAATTAAGGAATTAAATCCTTAGAATAGCAGTTGGCATATTAGTTCTCGGTAAATGTCATTTATGGGTTACCTATCATTTAGAACCATATTTTATCACACATTTTTTTTTTCTACTTTGATCATTGGGCAGGAAAGATGTTAGTTTCTCCTGTTGGCTGTTTTTCTCTTTGGTTCTGTGTAGCCTCTTTTGTTCAATGTGGAAGGTGGGGAAAATTCTGCTGGGCATGCATCTTTGGGTAGGGAGGACCAGAGACTGGCAAGAGACTTTGGCATCCTAGGTTTAGCCTTGCCCTCATCTTAGCCACATTGCCTGTTCTGCCAAATGAGAGCTCGTGGCTTCTGTTCATTGTTTGCTCTGTGTGTGGATAGATGTGTAAATCAAAATTTATTTTGGAAGACACTTGTGAAAATAGGGTATCTTTTCATAAGGACTCAGGGGAACCAATGGACAGGCAGCATAAAAAGTCGGGAAAATTTTCTGTCTTAATACAGATAATAGAGAAACACAAACGATTGGATGGGAGAAGGTAGTGGCTGACACAGCATCAATGGTCACACAGGATAGAACTTCAGGGGATGCTTAGTCCAATCTCCTCTCTTACAGGTGAAGTCCCAGGGGTAAAGCAACTACTCTGAGGTGGTACCACCTGCATGGACTTTAAGAACCTGTGGCTTGATTGCCTTGTGTCCTTGATCACCAAGGGCATTTGACATTGGGGTCTATTAATTCAATTAGACTGAAATGACTTGGATTCCCCATCTTCATAATTAACTTTCTGTTCTGTTTCTTTCCCTTGAAGAAAAACTGAGGTAGACAGGTAGCTGTGACAAAGCAATATATATTTAGAAGTGCCATTTGCTGGAACTAGCCGAGTGTCAGAAATTGCAGGAAACATATAATTATCCAGTCTGTCTCATGGCTGAGGAGCCCTATTGGTGTGATGGCTAAATTAGTTTTATGATATTATTTCTGGCTTCAGTTCAGGTGAATCTAGGGACCTCAGGAGGCACACAAACTCTCTGCCATCTCTCTATTTTCGGGACCTATCCTTGCTATGTGGGAACAAATGTGATATCAACATGAAATATAAATTGGAAAGCTTCCGTTGGCCCACTGTGTACCGCCCAGCTTTTTAGATCAGTGACTCGATTTCTATCACTTGTCTGCCGTGCTCTTTGAAGTCTTTGCTGTCTCAGTGTGCTGTTTAGATGCTTAATGCCTCCTCTGTTGAAGTCCATTCCCTTGGAGCTGGTGTTAATGAGGTCCCATGAAGCAGTGCTACATTTTACAGCACAATTTCAGTTGCCCAGAGAGATGGATGGCATGAAACAGGCAAAAGGGCTTCATCAAGTTGGCTTGGGGAATAGGACCACCAGGAGCCCTGAATAGAATTCAATCAGGTGGTGCTGTGGAGTAGGGGAGTGAGGGGAGCGAACCCTTTGACAGGAAAACAAATCGAAAGGGAAAGAAAAATCAGAAGACAAATGCCCCTTTTCAAAGTGGGGACTGGGAAGAGAGGGGCACTGCATTTGGCCACATCGAGGCTTCACACTACAATGATTTTCTAATATTCTGGGGGAGATTTCTATCTGACATTGGTCAGGGTCTTGATCAAGGTGTCTCCTGAGGAAAGAAACTTTCTTTTGTATCTTTTGGGTGCCAGGATTAATCTCAGGTCAGATGATGACCCCATTTGAGTGGTTAAAAAATTGCATAGATAGCTGATGATTATGCCTCCTTTCTTCTGCTGTCAGCTTGCATTTAATGGCAGTTCTTTGCGGATAAAAACTTGGGAGCAGTATTGCATCGTGTGTGGGCATGCATGCACACACGTGCTCATGCGCATGTGCACACATACGCACACACACTCTGAAGTGTGAGCACCAGAGGAAATTTTAGATGACGGGGTCCTTGTTATTTTCTTTAAAGTAAAAATTGCACTTGTCTAAAAGGTATATAGCATCTCTCAAGGCTCTTTGAAACACTTTGCCTCTCTGCTTTGGTGTTCTATGCATTTCTAAGCAGGGAGTGTTTAGGCCACTGTGGGGAATAGGAAAACCTACCGCATCCTTTTAGGTTTCAGCCTGTGAAGTGATATTCTTTTCCTTGGGCAGTTCTGAAGTGGTGATTCCCCATTTAACTCAAGCAAGGCTTCACGACTGGGCGATTTATACAACCTGGTGTAAACCCTGGCTGCTCCATTTACTTAGCATGGGACCTTCAGCATTTTAATTAACAGTTCAGAGCCTCCGTTTCCTCAGCTGAAAAATAGAGATATTTAACATTGCTGTGATGGTGTTTGAGGATGAGATAAAATAAGGTAGACTGCTGTGTGGCATAGTTTTTGTTGAGTAACCAGTGCTCAACAATTGCTACCAATTTATAACAACAGCAGCCTGAAGAATTGGCCATGTGAGGAAGCAGTTTTGTAGAGAAAAGGTGAGATTATGCACTCTTAGCAAGAAAAAGGCATTAAGGAATGAGCTTCATCAACCTCATTTGGAATATAAGGCTAAATTCTTACAGAATAGTTTCTCGTAAGAGGGCTTTCATCAACCCTATTACTTTTTAAAAAATGTTTTAAAGATTTTATTTTATTTATTTGTTAGAGAGAGAGAGAGAGAGAGCGAGCACAGGCAGACAGAGAAGCAGGCAGAGGCAGAGGGAGCCCGATGTGGAACTCGATCCCAGGACACTGGGATCATAACCTGAGCTGAAGGCAGCTGCCTAACCAACTGAGCCACCCAGGCATCCCAACCCTATTACTTTTACAACACATAATGTGACCAATTGTATTAAATAACTTAGCATTTCAAGATGCCCATAAAGGGAGGGTGTGCAGTGGGTGGGGTGGGCCTTATAGTTTCTTTAATAAAAATGAGAACCTGAGGGACAGAAGGTGCATCTTGGGCATGGCTCTCAGACCTGACGTAGAGTGTGGTGGTTATGGCCTCGAGCTCAAGCTGGAGCATGGGGTTGGGGCTTTGGATATTAGGGATGGGGAAGAGGTTGAGCTCTGAGATAATGGTACCTGGGACTGAGATGTTACACTGGTGGTTGGCCTTTAGTCTATGATTCTGCAAATTGGGTTGTTCCAATGTTCATGCCATATGGACACAACACCACAGATGAGCAGTGCATTTAACCCAACTGTTACTCTTTGACATTTCATTCATTCAACATGCACTCATTCATCTAATGAGTACCTCCTTATGCCAGCAACTGGCATCTCTCATCTCCATAGGAAGTCTGCATTCCCTCAGCCCCTATAGTCCAGATCTTAGTGAAAGCCCAGCCAAGTAATTAGCCCCTTGAGTCAGATTCCTTGGTGCATCCTTGGCTTCTCGCTTTCCTTCACTTGCCATTCCCAAAAACACATCTTACTCATTCTCCTTTCTTCATATTTCTTGTCTCACTCCTCTCCTCTCTACCAGCATTGTTGCTGTCTTGTCCCTTGTTGGCTTTCTGAGGTGGCCACTTACTGTCCTTTCGTCTGGTTCTTCATGTGGAACCTCCTGCATAAACCCTTCAAAGGCTTCTTGCAGAGGGATGGTCTCCCTTAGGATGAGCTAAAGGCCTTTCCATGTCTGACCCCTCTCTACTCAGCCTCATCCCCTGCCACCCTCTCCCCTGCCTCCCTGCTTCAGAAATACTGGTACCTTTTCTAGTAATGCATATGTTTTCTTGCTTTGGAATTTTTGCTGTATCCTCAGCTGTACTGCCTTTCCCTTGCCCCAATGACCTGGAAAATGCTTGTGTTTCCTTCTAGATTTCTCTTAAATGCACCCTTCTTTGGGAAATCTTTCTGTTTCTTTATCACTTCTGTGCAATGGTGATTATGTTGTCCATAATCATACTTCTCTGAATAACCCTCCAATATTGAACTAGGCACATCAGACTATAATTATTTGCATATAAGTCTATCTTAAAAGACAGTCCTCTTCTTCCCAAGGTCAGCAACTATGTCCTTAGTGCTTCAATAAGATTTATGCAATAATTAGGGAAATCAATCTATTGATGGTAGTCATATTTAAAGACAAGTGTAATATAGATATTCTTTTAGAAAATTGCAATTATTTTTCTGGAATGTTCTCACATGATTTGTGTGTATGTAAAGAATGTTTCCTGGCTATAGTAAGGATGCTGGCTCCCATGTCATTCCATCCTACCCAAGTCATGGGGTGCCTGCTTCAAAGTCAGAGAAATGACTAAGCTTCCTAATTATAGTATGGTAAGAGGGGTACAGAGTCCAGAAATGAGACTCTGAAGGGCAGCCAACTAGAAAGGTGGTGTGCAGATGTGTCCCCTCAGCAGGAAACAAGTACAAACCAGAAGACAAGCAAAGAGGGCACAGACAGGAGCAGAAAAGAAAAAGAAACAATGAAGAGATGGGAACATGGGCCAACTGAAAAAGACAGGGTTTGTGTCATTGCAGCTCTAATACAACAATAAGTTGAATTTTAAATTCTGACTGGCAAGTTTTCCACTTCCTTTTCATCTTTCTATGTCCCTCTTGTGGGAAGACTACATCATGATGTCATCTCATCTTTTTTTCCCCCCTTTTGAATGGAGTTCCCAGTGTTAGGTTCAGAGCAAAAGTGAGCAAAAGGTACAGAGATTCCCATATGGCCTCTGTCCCCACACATGCCTAGCCTCCCCTGCTATCAATGTCATTTGTCACATAGATGTACCAGCATCAACACATCCTAATCATCCAAAGACTGTAGTTCATCCCAGGTTCATTCCTCGTGTTGTGCTTTCTAAGGGTTTGGGCAATGTAATGATATATATCCAGTTTCACAGAATTGTATAGAATAGTTTCACTGCCCTAAAAATCTTCTCTGCTCTATCCATTCATCCCTGCCTTCTCCCTAACCCCTGGAAACCACTGATCTTTTTATAGTTTCCATAGTTTTGCCTTTTCCAGAATGTCATGTAGCTGGAATCATACAGTGTGTAGCCTTTTCAGATTGGCTTCTTTCATTTACTAATATGCAATTAAGGCTCCTCCATGTCTTTTCATGGCCTGATAGCTCTTTTTTTTTTTTTTTTTAGTGATAAATACGATTCCGTTATCTGGATGTCCTACCATTTATTTATCCATTCACTTACTGAAGAACCTCTAGGTTGGTTCCAAGTTTTGGCAATTATGAATAGAGCTTCTCTAAACAAGCATGTGCAGGTTTTTTTGTGGACATAAATTTTCAACTCATTTAAGTAAATGTTCTGTTTTGTAAGAAACTGCCTCATTGAGGCTGTACCATTTTGCACTCCCACCAGCATCCAGAGTTGCTTGTGTTCTGGATTTTAGAGTGTAGTGGTATCTTATAGTTGCTTAATTTGCATTTTCCTGATGACATATGATGTGGAACATCTTTTCATATGTTATTTGCCATCTGTATACCTTCTTTGGTGAGGTGTCTTTTTTTTTTTTTTGCCTATTTTTTAATTGGGTTGTTTGTTTTCTTATGGTTGAGTTTTAAGAGTTCTTTGTGTATTTGAATACCAGACCTTTATCCTATGTCTCTTTTGCAAATGTTTTCTCCCAGTCTGTGGCTTTCCTTCTCATTCCCTTCATAGTGTCTTTTCCAGAGCAGAAGTTTAAAATTTTAATGAAGTCCAGTTCATCAATCATTTCTTTTATGGATTGTGCTTTTGGTGTTATGTCTAAAAAGTCATTGTCACAATCAAGGTCATCTAGATTTTCTCCTCTATCTTCCAGGAGTTTCATAGTTTTGCCTTTTACATTTAGATCTGTGATCTATTTTGAGTTCCTTCCTCTTTCTCCTTTTCTTTCCTTTCCTTTCCTTTCCTTTTCTTTTCCTTTCTTTTCTTTCCTTCCTTTCTTTCTTCCATCGCCCCCCCCTCTCCCTTTCTTTCTTTCCTTCCTTCCTTCTTCCCTTCCTTTCATGTGAATGTCCAGATCTTACTTTTTGTGTGACTATTATATCATTTAAAAAATACAAATTTAGAGGTGTATGTAGGTTCTTTATTGTTTCATCTTGCAATGTTCACTTTTACTGCTTATCAACACCAACCAATACCCACACTTGTCTCAAGCTACCATAGAAATCTGCGGAGGTTTAGAATTTCACTGCCTTTCTCCCCACTTCCCACCTACCACTTTTGACATATTAGATTAAATTTCAGCCCTGGGCCAATCTGTCAGAGAAACAGGAAATGTCTCTTACGATGACATATTTGCCAGCGGCTGAGGTTTGAAACCAGGTATGTATTAGTTCTTGCACAGAAGCAATTTCTCCCCATCGAAGAGGCAGAATTACTGGATCTGCCTGGCACAAATCTTTGTTTTTGGATGGATCAGTTTCTCTGATCTGAAAGAAGTCTTTTAATAACTCTGCTTAATAATTTGCAGAACTCTTGAGAAATGTAAAGAAATAAAGAAAACAATTTTCTACTTTGGAAGGAAAATCAACTCTAAATATAGCACACTTCCGTCCACAATTGAAATTTTATGTGGATGTTTGTAGTATGGGTATCAACACCCTAAACAGGCTGTACGTGACTGGAGACAGGGTGATAAGAGATGGGAGAAAGCGTGTTTCTCAGAGAGCCTCCTAACACGCTCCTGTTCTCACAGCTATCTCTAACTAGAAGAGAGTCCCCAGCTCAATTTCTCTTAACACGGGGAAGATAAGGAGTGGCTCAGAGTTGCTTTGAGTCATCATCCGGAGCCCATGGTGAGGGAAGGGCACCCACCTCTCTCTCCTTCATGCTTTCATGCCTTTGCTATTCTGCTGAAGAAAAAATCAATACTGAACACAGAGAACACATCTAGCAGCACTAGAGAGGCAGCGTTTCCCTCGGGTCTGCCTAAAGAAGATATCTTTTGCAGGCCCTGGTCATGGAAGGTAATGGCTGCTGCGAGGCTGTAGATTTTCTTGGCAGAGGGAACTCCTTGTACAGTAGCATCCATACTAGGTACCTCCCCTTTCAGATTTCCTACCCAGTGATCACCTTAGAGTTCTTTCCAAATCAGCTTGGAGATCCAGGTGGAAGCCCAGAGCAAAGGGAAACATCCCACATTTTAGAAGCCAACATTCCTTCTTGCCTTGAATCTTGGTCACTGACATCAGAGATAACTTGTTCAAGGTGTGGTGGAAAGTTTTATATTTTGCCTTGAGGTATTAAGGCACTTATTTTGGAACTGGGGAGCAGCCTGAGCAGGAAAGCACGGTGAAACTTAGCAGGAGCTGTATCCAGCAATAACCACCAAGCACTGTCATCTTCCCAGAGCAATTCTTCTCTTTGCTGTGTTAATCAATGGTTCCCTTTACATTTAAAAAATATTTTAAAAAATTCTTTGATGTTTCATATATTGATTTATATCTAATCCCACATATATACGTTAATTTCAAACTTAACCAGGAGAGGAAGCTTCATGGTTTTGCACAGTAGTCGATGAAATGATCATTGTGAATAAATATTTAAACATCATTCCCCTTGGGACTAATAATAATCATAATCATAGTCATACTAGTTATAGTAATAAAGCAACAGTCACCATATATTGAATATGTTCCATGTCTAGGAACAGTATTTAGTCATTTATGCATTTTTTCTTATTTCATTCTTACTGTTCTGATTAGGAGATGACATTCCTTGAAGGTGTCAGAGAATCAAACAAAAAAGCCAGACAAAAAGGCCTTAATATTTACCATCTGCTTTCATTTTGCTTTATAACCACTTGCTTTATTAGAATGTGCTATCCTATGTTTTAGAACATGGTGTAGGGTCTGTAATTATGAAATTTGAGGATTGTTTGCCTATTTTGTTTTTTTTCAATTTTTATTTTGATTTCAGTGTAGTTAACATACAGTGGTATATTAGTTTCAGATGTTTGCCTATTTTTTTTTAAAGATTTTATTTATTTATTTGACAGACAGAGATCACAAGTAGGCAGAGAGGTAGGCAGAGAGAGCGGGGGGGGAAGCAGTCTCCCTGCTGAGCAGAGAGCCCGCCCGATGGGGGCTCGATCCCAGGACCCTGGCATCATGACCTGAGCTGAAGGCAGAGGCTTAACCCACTGAGCCACCCAGGCGCCCCAGACGTTTGCTTATTTTAATGCAGCACTCGTAGGTTTTCTTGTACAGGTTGATATTAATGACAGCAATAATAATAACAAAAACAAAAGGAACCTTCTACTGAGCACCTAAAGTTCACCAGGCACTGTTTTACCTGCCTGGCATGTGTTAGCTCATTTCAACCCTTTGAAATGAGTATTACTGTGTATATTTCTAGTTGGTGAGGCTGAGGTTCACATGGGTGGATAGCCATGGCTTGAAGACCCTTGGCTGGTAAGTGATGGAATCAATACCCAAAGCAGACCAGCCTGATCCCCTCGTGCCATGTTGCCTGGGCTATTTACAAAGAGCACGTGCAGCATGCTATGAGCCCATCACGGAATACCTGCCATCAAGGTGTGGAGGAGAGCTGTTAGAGCTGGGGGGAGGGGAACAGGGTGTGTCCTAGCAGCCACACTGACTAGACTCTGGCGCTGAAGTCTTTCTTTCCTGGATCAAGTCTCCGGTATCCATCCAGTAGCAATGACCTCCATGCCATGGTATTTAAAATGTGAAGAAGGAGCTCTACCGGCAGAAAGGGAGAATTGAAATACATAAGCTGGGTCAAAGGCCAACCCTGGAGGACCTGTTCTGTACACTTAAGGAGCGGTTTACTTAGTTTCTGCTTTTTCTGGAAACTCTATCTCTACTCTGTTGACTCCTGTGACAACCTTGTTATGATGTCATCTTGACCTACTGGCCACAGCTGGTTGGTTCAGGCGGGCCCCCAAGCCATGCTGGGTCAGTCATGATTCCTCCCCCTGGGAATGTGGAACTGGAACTTAGAGTTTCCAGCCTCAAGGGGGCTGTGGGTGGCCTGGAAAGCTGAACCTAGAGCAAGAAAGAGTAATGGAGATATTTTTGAAAGCATGGAGAGGAAAAACTCAGAGAAGCAGTCATAAAGACATTCTAGTTTGGGTCTGTTCCTGAGGCCCCTCTTTGTGTTTGTCCTGGGATTCAGTGAGGTCACCTATTAAAAATTAAATATAATATGGCAAATTTCCATTTTTGTTTAATCATGTGGACTTCTGTCATCAGCAGACAAAAGGGTCTTAATTCTAGAGTGTCTAAGGCCCAGTCCCAGGTTAGGCAGTGGCCCCGAGTCTGTAGAGGAGGGGACATAGTAGCGAGGACAGCTATAATGAACAAGAAGCCGAAGGAAACGACAGCATCCTGTGTCTCCATCAAGTCCTGAAAACTGAGGATTGAGGGCACTGGTGTTTACAGTCCAGTAATGGAACTCCCCATGGGCGAGGAGAAGAAGTCTCATGCACTGCTCCCTCTCCATTCTGGAGTAGAATGGAAAAGGGGGTGATGATGGGCAGGAGACCCAGAGGAGCACGGAAGTAGTAGTTGGTGCTACCAGAGATCCAGCCCCCGGTTGGAACCATGGGGCACCGGGAACAGGACAGGGTGGCTGTGGCAGCTATGCCTCTGGGAAGCCTGGAGGAAGGGTTTGGAGGGATTTGGGGTTTCTGTGATCTGTGGAAGGGCCTGTGGAGAACGTGCTATGTTGTTACCATTGTTAAGATGCCACAGCACCCCCGGGGCCGAGGCCACCTGAAACAATGGAGCTTACACAATCTGAGAAGGGCAGAGAATGAGTCCGGCTCAAATGGAGGAAAACTAGCAAAGCCACCCTACCTGCCTCGTATTTGGCAAAGATGGTCTTTGAACGTAAAGCATTGCCATTCTACTTGCAGCTTCTCTCTACCTGAACCAGAGACACGAGACCAGGGGGAATGACTGCCCACACTGAATCACACAGACCCCTGTCCTTTCTAAATGTTCCCCCACCCTCCTTCCTGGTGGACTCACCACAGAAACTTGGATTCAGCCCCTGTGGCCACGTGATTCTCCCTTGCAGCATAAATTCTAACTCCATAATAGAAGTAAAGAAAAATCCAGGAACTGAACCGGGTGGAATGGTTACAAGATCTCACTCTGTTTTACTACACTGGTTTTCTTCTGTTAAAAAAAGAAAGAAGGAAAGAAAAAAAGAAAGAAAGAAAGAAAGAGATGTATTATCTTTGAAGGAGAAGTGCCTGAGAAATTTTGTGCTTTACTGACAGAAGGGGAATCTAGCTTCTTAGGTATTTTTCTAAGAATTCTTAGATGCTTCTTACCCTTTTCTTCCTTGGAAGCTCCTTAAGTTTTTTTGATTAAAAAAAAAAAAAAAAAAAGTCCTGTGATCCGTGAGCAGAATAGCTCCCACCTTTGTGGATCCTGGTCATCTTGGTGATATGTTTTTGGTTGTGTTCCTGAGAAATTTGCCGTTTCTAAGTCACCGCACACATTTTATACCTGAATAAAAGAGAAATATGTATAGATGCCATTGTGCTTGGTTGAATCCTTATGCATGACGATCAGAAAATGCTTATGTGAAGCATTACGAACAATTAATGATTTACTCGTCTCTGACTTGGAGCGATGTGTGGTGTATTACCTGAGGCTGATAAAAGGCATCATGTAAGTGCAAAATGGTATTAGTTTTTAGGGAAGGGATGATAAGATTTGAAGCATAACTTAGCCCTGCTGAAATACTCATTCTCGGGTAAGCCGCTTGTGGTTCAAATTGCAGTAGCAAAGAGGCTTTTGGTCCCCACTCACATTAATCTTTTAAGCAGAAACGAAGCCTAGAAACTCATACATCTCCAAATGGAGAGGGTGCCTGGACTGTGTACTGTTGGCATCTTAGGAATCAAAGTGGACACTGACTCTAGAGATGTATCTACCAGCCTCTCTGGGTGGCCTTCAGCCCAGGGCTGAGCGGGTGCAGTGTGGAGGGTGTTGTGGGGCTGGGCAGAAGGCTTTGTCTGGCTCCAGGAGGCACCTCCTCAGCAAAGGATGAGACATGCATCTCTGACGGATGGGCTGTTAGAGGTTTAAGATGTTTGCCTTGGGTGACCTTAGGGAAAAACACCATCCTCTATGGCTTAATGTGAATTAAATTTTTCGATTACTCTAGAGGAAGGAAAAGCAGCAGCTCCAAGCGTGCTTATTTGTGGAAAGTAAAATGAAATTAAACACTCCAGCAGAAGGAATCTTAGCAGCTTGCTGATCACTGGGCATGGCCCCTTGCCACTCAACAGCAGCAAAAATTTGATTTGAGGGTAACAGATATTTCAAATGGAGTGTCCTGGATCCATCTAAAAATGTTTTTATTCTGAGCGACTAACTATACTAATTTATATATCCTGGGAAAGAAAGGAAGCATTTCAATAATTTTTCTTCCTTCAAGGAGAGTGCTATGGATCTCAGGACTAAGGAAAGGAGAATTTAATATAGGTATGTGTGGTCCTATTGGCTGATGTTTTGTGGTTTGCCATATACATGCAGGGAGAGGATCTCTTCTTGGTCATGGGATGCTCAGATTAAAATAAATGGGGTTTCTGGGAATGGAAGAAAGTCTCATTGTTTTCATGAAAGTTGTAACCCAGATGGCCCTTCCCTTCTCTTTGAAAAAGGGTGAGAAAAAGTGTGTGTGTGTGTGTGTGTGCGCGCGCCCGCGCGCGTGTGTGTGCATGCACAGGTTCAGTGAAGTGTGGGCAAGAAATCTGGATTATGTATCAGAGGGCCCATGATGTATTGTCTGTATGCAGGTGTATTTAAAGTCTGGCTGAGAGTCATACAGTTATCGTATCATCAGCCTTGGGGGATCCTGTGAATTCACCAAATCTTTGTGAGTTTGGAGTGGTTTGGATTAATGATTCTCAGCAAAAGCAAGAGAATATTGAGTGTGAAACCTGACTTTAGTGCTTCTGGATATTCCCCATAGTCTTCATTTGGGGGTTTCATGAAGAAGCAAACTAACAAAGGGTGAGGGGAGGCAAGAAAAATGAAAAAATATTCCATAATGCATTGCTTTTTTTGAAGTGTGCTGATGATCGAAGCAAAAGTTTCCATTTCTGGTGAAGCCTTGAGTGGGCTGAAGCGAGCTGTTCATGTGGGCAAACTTGATTTTTTAGTCTCTAAGCAAGACTCTTTAAAAAGGAAGGGGTGTAAAACAACCCTCCAGCCCACACGCCACATATACGCTGCCACCATCTTGTGTCTCCTTGACTGCCTTCCAGGCTGATGGACCCTACCACTAACAATGGGTACAGTTGCCCCCCAAAAATAAAACTCAGAAGGTAGTCATGCTCCTGACATGCCTGTAAGATTAGAAGTGAGTACTGGAGAGGAAGAAAGAATGAAACAAGGAAGAGGAGGAAAAGGAAAGAACGGAGAGGAAAGGACAAAAAAGGGGAGAATGAGAGGAGGAAAGGGACAGTGATGTCATATCTGGGATATACTCTAAATGTTAGTCATTGTTTATTGGAAATTCAAGTTTCCCTGGGTATCTTGTATTTTATGAGGCAATCCCAACTATGTTCCCTGCAAAAGGCCAATTAAGCATTTTCCACATATCATCTCATTTAAGCTCTATCAAACTCCTGCCATTTGTTTCCTGATCAGGAAACTGAGACTCTAAGCAGTAAAAAGACTGCCTCACATTCACCACGCTGGTGAAGGATGGTGCCTGTCTAACACCCCAGGCAGTACCATGGTCTTGAAGCCCTAGAAAAAGAAAAAAACAAACAAGCAAGTCCACCCAGGGATATTTTGAAACATGTAGCAGAAGCTTTAGTAAAAGGGAAGGCAATTAGCAAGATCCATGGTCTCTGAAGATTGTCAACAACTACATCATTGATGACGAGTAACTTCCTTTGGGGAGCTGTTTTTAACTTGTAATCCCAGATCTTCGACTGAGGAGACTCCCTCTCTATCTCCTGTTGGTGGAGTAAATTAAAATTCTTCCTATATTCTGAGGAGGGAAATGAAACCTTTGTGGTAAATCTCATAAAAATGTGCCCTGGAGATGAAAAATTGCATTTAAACCTCAGCCGTCTATATTAATTATGAGGAAGGACAGTGCGATTAGGGAAAATATGCATTATGAAATATTTCTAGGTGCTGTGTGCTGGGAGAGATGCTGACAAGCCAGAACGTAGGTGAGGTCTAATGGCTGGGCTGCCACCAACGGGCAGCAGGCAGGTGGTGGTGGGTGGCAGGCATGCTCAGCATGGGCGACAAGGCCCCTGAGCACAGTTTGTGAGGAATGAAAGACTAGCAGTAGTGAGCCTGGAAATAGACAGCTGAAGGGAAATACAACAGCTCCTTAATTATGTGAAATGCTATCAGTCTAGTTTCTAATGCCTGGAATTCTGTTACTGTGAAGGATAGACCCAGCATGATAAGTAAAGTTTTATAGAGGTAAGTTTCTAATCCACAGAAAAGATCATCTTGTAGAAATCAGAGTGGTGTAATGGTGGGATGGGTGATCCCTGGGAATAGTTCCATTGTCTTTTCCTGCAAGCCTTCAAGCTACGTCTGGACATTAGGCCATCCGGGATGTTATAGGAAAGATTTCTGAATTGAGTGAATAGCTTGGTCAGTACACGTGTATCGGTATACACACTTACACAAATATGTGTGTATTTAAGAAATTATATTCTGATTACAGATAAAACTTGAGAAAGCAAACTGTCTCTCAAGTCCATCACTTTGGGTCCATCCCTACTGCCACCCTCTTTCTGGGCCCTTCCTCTCTTCCTTACATTACTGTCCAAACCTAATTGTTCCTTGTGCTTCCAACCTCTTCTCTCCATAATCAATTTTCCACTGAATGTCAAGTGTGTTCGTTTCCAACTTCAAGCATATTCATTGTATTTCCTTGCTGAAAACCCTTCAGAGGCTCCCATCATCTCGAGGGAAGACAAGGTGCCTTGGCATGGCCTACAAGGCTGGGGCAGCTGTGGCTCCTGCCTTTCCCACTTTATTCCCTGCTGCTTGAGTTTCTGCGAGAGCCATGGTGTTTTATGTCCTCTTCCTTCATGTGCATTCTCTCTCCTTGAGAAGGCTTCTCTGCCCCTTAGGACAGAGAAATCTGATTTCACCTTCTGTGGGTACCGACCACAGAATGACCCCTTGTCGGTCATTCTGGCTACTGTGCAGCCTTCTTTTGCTGTGTGCTTACTTCTACTATCTGCCTGTCTCCCGCCACCACCATTTTATTTTATTTTTTTAGAAGTGTGGTATTTTGCCAAGTATTACTTTTTTTTTTAAATTTATTTGACAGACAGAGATCACAAGTAGGCAGAGAGGCAGGCAGAGAGAGAGGAGGAAGCAGGCTCTCTGAGGACCAGAGAGCCTGGTGCGGGGCTCGATCCCAGGACGCTGGGATCATGACCCGAGCTGAAGGCAGAGGCTTTAATCCACTGGGCCACCCAGGCGCCCCCATCCACCACCATTTTAAGCCTCACAAAGGCAGGGCCTGGGCATTAGACATCTGACCAACCACACCGAGAGTACAGGGCCCAATGGAAGAGAGGTGCTCATAAATACAGAGAATATCATCCAAGAGAAACCTTTGGGAGGCTATAAAATGCACGCCTTCCCCAACATTTGTGAGGCCCGGAGCAACAGTATAAATGGAGGCCCATATACCATACGTCTAAATATTTAAAAATGATAAATCAAGCTAACAAACTGTTCTGTTAAGTACGTTCTAGCTTCCTACCTTGATAAATGTGCCTCATCATGGCAATGCCAGATATGTATACTGCTCTATGTTTTTAATGACTTAAAATCGGCAGAATATCAAAGATGGCTGAATTTAATTATTAATGCACACGTCTGAGAACTCTCTTGATGAGTTGGTGACATTTGCATGAGAATAAAATGAAGACATACATAATTCATAAATTACCATATATTTATCCCATTAAATTTATTCTCTTCAGTTAACTTGAGCCAAAATCCCTAATTATGTGATTTTTCACATAATTTGAGTTCTATTCATAGTGATCATCTAAAGTATTAAAAATGTAGTTGTATTCAAGATGTATTTTAAATGTATTTAAATGTATTTTCACAAGGAGATAAATCAACATCGAAGTCAAAATATAAAATTAAAATTATTTTTTATGTATATTTTCAAAATGCTTTAATAAAATCCAAAGTAAAACTAACATTTTTTATTTTAATTTTCAAATAGTTAGCTAAATCTTGTTAGCGGTTTCTTAAAGTAAATTTGCATTTTGTAGCATTCAGTGTCCCTCTAGGTGCTAATGTAAAACCTTGGCATCATAATTCAAGCATTTTATATATATACATTTATATATGCAATATGCATTATTTAATAAACATTCCTCTGTTGCCATGTGCAACTGTTGTGAATACCTTGGTAATTCACAAGCCCATGTGGAACTACAAACTGGAATGTAGAGAGAAGCACGAAAAAGCACTCTCAGTGCTACTGGGAAATAGTACTTCATTATGCATTTCCACGGTTCGCGCTTAGAGAAAGGATCTGACAAGTTAATTAGTCTTTTCTCTTAGCTAAGCACAAATCCTCTCCACGCCTAGAAGCTGTGTCTGCCTCCAAGTGTTGGACAAGTGGCAAAACCCACAAACCTTCATGGCATCCATGTACACTGGCTTTCTGTTTTTTGTTTTTTCAATTGGGATAATTAACATGGCCCCTACATTTCAAGTGTACAGTGTAATGATTCCATATCTGTAGAGATTGCAGAATGAGGACCTAGGGCAAGAGACGCAAAGTGGTGTCTGTCTCAGATGTGAACGGTGTTGGTTACCAGAGCGGATGTTTAAAACTCCAGGTCAGGTCGGGTCAGGGCTAAGTGCCAGAACTTGAGTGACTGGGGTGTCCATGAGCTCTTTAACACATTGATTTTTTGGTTTGCGTTTTCTCTAATTCATGCAGGGCCCTCTAAAGCAGAAGGTGCAAGGCACTGGCCAATTTTGCCCCAGCCTAAGGGGTATACTGATCAGACCTGTTGTTTATGTGGGTGTATTTAAAATAGCCTGGTCTCTTTCATATTGAAAGGATTATTGCAATCCTGTTTGTTACTTCAAGTTCTTAGCCCAAAGACCTAATGGCCTGGTAGTAAGAACACAGAAGTGGGCTTAAGAAGACCTGCCTTTGAGGGGCACCTGGGTGGCTCAGTGGGTTAAAGCCGCTGCCTTCGGCTCAGGTCATGATCCCAGGGTCGTGGGAACGAGCCCCGCATCGGGCTCTCTGCTCTGTGGACAGCCTGCTTCCTCCTCTCTCTCTCTCTGCCTCTCTGCCTACTTGTGATCTCTGTCTATCAAGTAAATAAATAAAATCTTTAAAAAAAAAAAAAAGAAGAAGACCTGCCTTTGAATTTGAGCTCTGGCACTCATTCACTGTATGAACTTATGCAAATCCGAGTCTCTGTTTTCTCATCAGAAAAAAAGGGAGGTAGAAATGAGGGTAATTGTTAGGATTAAACAAGGTAAAGTAAATGGAAGGTTTTTGTAATTAAGTATTTCCCAAGTGAAAGAATTCATTTGGCATAGCCTTGTGCCCATTTTTCTAGGGATGTCATAACAAAGTACCACAGTCTGGGTAACTTCAGCAACAGAAACAACAGAAACTTCCTCACTATCTGTGGGCCGGAAGTCCAAGATCAAGGTGTCAGCACGGGTAGCTTCCTCTGTAGCTTCTCCCCCTGGCTTGTGGATGGCTGTCTTTGTGTAGTGTGTGGTCTTTCCTGTGTGTGTGCCTGTGTCCCCACCTCCTCTTCTTGTAAGGACACTGATGATACAGGCTTAGGGCCCACCCCGATGGCTTCTATGATCTCGGCATCCTAGGTAAGATTTTAACACCTGAGTTTCAGCTTCCTCATCTGTAGAGTGGAATTGATATCTGCTAGAGTTTCAGTGTTGATGAGCTGAAATAATATGCATAAAGCTTTTGGCAGAGCTCCCGGCATGTGTATTAAGTGCTCAATAAACAGGAATTATTATGACCTCCCAAGCTCCTCTTGGCACTAAATCCTAAATGACTTTGTGCTCTTCTTTACAGTTTTGGCATATGAGAGCCACTTGGGGGATGGTGCCAGGTGCATGAAAACAGACTTGTAAAGAACAGGTAGTCTTGAATATGCAGGTATGAAGGAGAAGGATACTTGGAGTAGAGAGAATGAAATGAGTAAAGGCACAGAAATAGGAATATGGAGGGGCCTCTATAGTGACCAGCAATGAGATCAGTTTGAAGGCCTTTTAGGAGACACAAAAGGGACTTGACCAGATAGGTCTGGAAAGAAGGAGGCTGGGGGCAGCCTTGCTAGACTTGCATCCCCCCATGGGAGCCATAATCTTGGACTCATGCTCAGGGTTGAAGGTGCAATGGTTGCTGTTGACTCAACGTGTGTGGGCTAGGTTGCCAGGTAGTGGGGAAAGTGGTGGGCATGTTGCAAAGCTTGGCCGGTAGCTCTGTGGAGACTTTTCTGCTGCTCTGTGAGCCTGCTGCTTGTCGGAGGCAGGTCCCAAGCATCTGTCTGCAGGGCATTAGTGAAGAGTCTTCACAGACTGTCTTGAAGGAGCCACGGTCATGAAAAACAGAAGCAGAAGGAAAAACATACTGTAGGGCCTGGTGCCTCATCCTCAAAGAGCATGAGGATGAAGCCTGGGTGAATTTACCCACATGGCTTCATTTCTCTCTGCCTCTTCAAGTTTTACAATCTCAATTCTATTTTTTTTTTAAATAGAAGTACTAGGGTTTTTGTTTTAATTTTAAAAAATTTTCATCAAAATTTGAATGATAACCAGATCATATTAGTTTCAGGCATACTTTCTCTTTGTCGTAGGATTTTGTGACCTTTTCTACCTCAAACTAAGATTCAGAGCAGCTACCTTACCCATCCCAAACCTCAGAAAGTCACCAGGACCCCTGGGAACTGATTCATTTGATCTCTAGGCCTGTGATTTTTTTCAAAAGACAAATTGACCTCTGATCTATTACAAAGAATTAGTAGGCACTAATTTATAGTCACTTTACTTCCCATCAAATGACTATTAGAAGTAATAAAAGGCTGGATAAAGGCCATCCACCAACTCCTCAGTTGAAATATCTGTGACCAATTGTCTTCGCACTTTTAAATCCCATTCAGCAGCTGGTAACCATTCCCTGGCATCATGTTAGACGCACCCTAATTTTTCTGTGTTTCTTGAGCTTTGGGAAAAGAAAACTACTGTGCATGTAGTTTTCCAACTGAAAAGGTGCTGAATTCAGCACATGGCCAGAGCGTGTGCAAATGTGCAAATACACCGGGCTGAACTGTGAGACATTTTCTAATACAGCCTTCCAGTCTCTACTCCCCCCCACCCCCACCCCACTGTGGAGGTTCATTTCTTACGGCACAGTGTGTCCTCTGAAAAGTCACGTAGCTGTTGGCAGTGAGAGGTGCTCTCCCACCAGTAAGGGCTCCTGCCTCACTCCTACAAGCTGGCTCACCTCTCTCTCAGAGTCCTTGGACCTTAAGGACAAGGACAAGAAAGCAGTCGTAAGGGAGAACGTGCTAGAGGAAAATCACATTCAGCAGGCCTACAGGCAGTGACTCCAGCTGACAAGATCACAGGCGACTCCTCAGCTTCAGCCCTTAAAATACCTCCTTGGCTAGAGAAAGATAGATAACATTTGCCTGTTTTGCTCACTATTTTTGTTTTCACTTGTTTCTCACACTTGTGGAGACTCATGTTCAGGCAAACGTCTGGCTGCTTCTGCATCAGGGAGGCCATCCAGGAGGACAGTTAGGGTTTAGAAAAGTTTTTTAAGGAGGTGAGGAAGGTCATACAGAGGGCAAGCAAAGTGGAAGTTGGTTGGCTTGAGGACTAAAGAAAGGGATTGAAAAAAATTAAAGAAAAACAATGTGCATAAGTGGGAAAGGGAACAGAGCCACAAAAGAGAGGTAGGTCCAGTCACACATCCTCCAGATTTGGTCAATGACAGATGGGAGGCTAAGTTGAACCCACGGGTACCTTCAACGGTACTATTTAGTGGGGAGCTTGATGGAATCCTGGTTCTAGAAACGTGGGCGAATCATGTAGTATCCTTGGACACCAATCATCTCAAGCATAAACATTTACTGACATTACCCATCTATCACATATTGGTATCGTAGATTGCTATGCCCAGGAAATGAACATGTGAGCCTTGGCACTGCCCCAGCCACCTGAGGAGTCTGGACAAGTCAAAAGCATGGCTCCTGGCTGGATTTGCCAGCACTGTTGCTGAACAAACTCAGACAAATTCATCATAAGCAAAGCCAATAACTCAGGAAACAGTAGGGGAAAGGTTGGAAAAGAGAAAGGGGGAAATATTTTTTGGGTGTCCACGGCCAGGGGAGGTGGCAGGCTCAAGGCTTGACCTCCTCTCTGCCAGGAGGAAGGACACCTAGAGTTTTACAGGAAAGTCTCAGGAGCAAGAGAAGGCAGAGAGCATGTGATTATGGGAGAGTGTTGGTAGGTGTTCATTCAGCCCCCTGTCAAGGGCAGGGAAAGTGGCCTGTGGGGTATGGTCTTCTAGGTTATCCCTGCTTTCCTGGCCTGGCGTCTTGGGATATTTCATGTCATTGCAAAACACCTTCAGCAATGCCTCAAGAAAGTGCAAGGAGAGATAAGCACAATGGGTTTTAGAGCATGAGTTAAGAGGACTTGTCTATTTCTGGTTTTAACTGTTGGAGTCTTCAGTTGAGCAAGAGGGCTCACTGACAGTAATAATAATATCCAACAATAATGTCATAGTGATCCAGTAAGATCATGCATGTGAAAACATTTCGTAAGCTGTAAGCACTACCTAATGTAAGATATTATTGCAAACCACCTGACTCTCATTATTAACATGAATCAGGCCAGAGGCTGGTCAGCAATTACAGTGTGCCTTCAAGGAGTATACTTTTATTACTTACTATTTCATAGTAATTTGGACTATGTCAACAAGTCGGCTTAGTGAAAGACCTTGGGGTATTCTGCTGTGGTGTGGTTGTAGATATTGGCGGTCTTAGTTTTTAAAAAAATGCAAATCTTCATGCTTTATAAGTTCTTATGATGCTTCCTAACCTAGCCCATTGTCTACGTGAGCAGAGATATGAACATTCTGGTTACAGTTCAGTAAACCCCAGTTTGCCATCTGACCAATTCTTTCTTCCAGGAAAATTGGTCATTTTCAGTCATTCTACTTAGAAGATAGAGGTCATTTGGGTGGAAATGCACTTTTGTACTCTGTGGCTTCTTTTAAAAATTTTTTTTTAAATTATGTAAACTCAAGGGGCACCTGGGTGGCTCAGTGGGTTAAAGCCTCTGCCTTCAGCTCAGGTCGTGATCCCAGGGTCCTGGGATCAAGCCCCACATCAGGCTCTCTGCTCAGCAGGGAGCCTGCTTCCTCCTCTCTCTCTGCCTGCTTCTCTACCTGCTTGTGATCTCTGTCTGTCAAATAAATAAATAAAATCTTTTAAAAAATTTAAAAAAATGTAAACTCAACCCTTAATATGGGGCTTGAACTCAAGACCCTGAGATCAAGAGTCGTGTGCTCTACTGACTGAGCCAGCCAGGTGCCCCTGTATTCTGTGGTTTCTGAGAAGACAGATGAGAGAGTGCAGTGTGAAGGGCTTGGGAATTATAAAGTGACAAAGTCAAGTGCTGTGGGTGCACTACTGTTGTTCATGGAGATAGTTTGTGGTAATGGAAACAAATCAAATCTTGAGCCAGAAGAGCCGAGTTCAAGTCCTGATTCTAATATTGTCTCTTTGTATAACCTTGGACAAATCAGTTAACTTTCCAGTGCCCTACTTGTGTTATCTGAAAAAAGGTAGGAAATGTGGTAAATACAAATTTCACCAAAGCATGGCATGTGGGGAGGACAAAACACATGACAACTGTGAGTGCTAATGTATTTGAATATGAGCATGTGAGCTGTCTATTTTCCCTTCCCGTTGCCCACGTTCTGTCCTGCTGGGAAAGCCTGCATGGCCTTTCCACACAGGGTCTGCACGGGAGGTTTTATGTGTCTGAACCTCACTGAGCTCTGATTGTTGATTTAATAGTCACAACCTTTAAAATCCACAAGGGCTTTTTAGACCAAGTGGCGGGAAAGAGACAAGGAGTGTAATATCTCCGGATGGAGCCCAAGGTCTGGGCTGTACTTCCAATGAAGGTGATCTCTGGTTAATCTTTGGGTTTCAATACCTCCGTAGTGCGCTTTCCATCATGTTTATGATGAGAAAGATGTCATCTGTGTAGCATCTGCAGAGCCTTGGTTGAGAAGTGAGTTGCTTTAAAACATTTCATTTCAGATTACTCATAAAGATTGCAGTGGCACTGTTGCTTCATTCCACCTGGTAGCCAATTTTCGTCATAAACACAAGAGCCTAAGTGTCATCTTTTGGGCCTATATACTGTGGCTTAAAAGTCTCTTGAACCAGAACCAAAACACTTGTTTTCTTTAAAGTGTGAGTTTTTCTATGGCTTGGCTTAAATTCCTTTTAAATCTGTTTGAAATGCAGCTTGTGTGAGCAAGTCGAAGATATTTTTCCCCTTCCCCTTCTTCTTTAGGACCCAGCGTGGTTCATCAGTTCAAGTACACAAGGCAGGCGCAGACTGGATTTGACTGACAACTTATAGGAACTCCTGGCTCAGCATTTTAAGTGAGATAGAGTTGGCATTTAGTATGATGTCTTGCTATCTGGAAAAATCTCTCCTTATAGGACCGGGAGTTTTCATTCATCTGAGGAATGCTGACATCTTGGAATACTTAGGATGCATTGCTAACACGTTTTCTCCTTTTTGGCTAGTGCCAACTGGCAAGCATGTTTCAGCTGCTGGGACACCACTGACGTTTTTGCTTGGAATAGGTACTACCTCTGGGACACATGGATATTATTTCTCTTTATACCAAAAAACTATATAAAATTCTTACAAATACATATATGTGGCCTTAATTTAGTAATATTAATAAGATGAGCATGATTGTCTTCTGTTGGGAAGCAGAGTGGTGTGGAAAGAGCCCTGGTTCTGAAATCAGAAGATTTGAGTTTGAATCCTGGCTATCCTAGTAATTAGCTAGATGACCTTGGATAAGACATTTAGCCTTTACAAGTCTTAATCTTCTGCTTTGTGAAGTGGGGGATAATAAGCATGGTTGAGACATCAAATGAGCTAGTGGATATGATTGTGGGGTGATACATAAGTGTAAAGAAAGATTATCATCATGAATCTTTACCCTAAGAGGGGTAAAAAGAATCTTTACCCTTCAGGCTGCTAGGAGTTGGAAGGTACATTTTGTTTTTGGGGGTTTGGCCAATAGATTTCATATGATCTTTGTTCTTATGATTTCAGAAGATAGTGCAAAATCTCAGGGCTTAATGTCAGCCTTTCCAGTGGTGCCATTGTTTGATGAGGAGGACAAGGAAGAGAAGGTTGCTTGAAGGAATTTTCACTCAGTTGGATGATGCCTTTCTAAAATCCCTCCAATCCTAAAATCCTGTTATGATAATATTCTAGCACTAACCATTATGATTAGTCTAAGGGCCTCATGAAGTTTAGACATTGACTCATCCATTCACATCACAGAGAGAGGCCCACATCTAGGGGACAGGTGACACCATGTCCAGAACTTGACAAACAACAGTTGCTTTGTTGTTTCAGTTTGCTGAGTGTCATTCTAGCTTCTCCTTAAGTTTTTTGTGTCAATCCAGTTTAACTGATACTAAGATAAGTAGGGACTTAAGGGCTGTGCAAGGTACCAAAATTATAGAACTCATCTGGGGTTAACAATCCTGTGAATCCCTTATTCTGTTGTGCTTCCTCTCTGATATCCCTGTTGTCTATTTCCGTATCTGCATCTGCATCTATATCTATACTGGAAGGGGACTGTGTCTACAGGGGCCTTAAAGAAAGAGTCCCACTGCTTCTAGCATCTGACTCATCTCGAAGAAGTTCTGGCTGCCTAAAACTTGGGCCTGGGGAAGACTGAGATCTGTCGTTGGTATATCCAGGACAAACAATAAAGTTTGCTGGGTACATTTGGCTGACAGGTAGATTGGTGGAAAGCAGGACAGTTCCGGCATCAGGGATCACTCTTGTTTGAAGGTCTATGTAGTCATAAGCTCTAGCCTCAGTAGCTGTGGCTAGGCTGGGGCCACCTTTCCTTCTGATGATATCAGAGATAGCTTCTGATATCATCTTAAAAGGAGAGGTTGGACTCACCTCCTGATGAGCTATGGTGATGGCTGCTGTTGCCATGGGTCCATGGATTCTTTTAGTTTGCTCACTTTCAATCATTCACTTATTCATTCATTCCACAAATATCTATTGAGTGTCTACTATGAAACAGTTCCAAATGCTGGTAGCAAAGTGGTGAGTGAAACCACATATCTTGGCTCTCATGGAGTTTTCAATTTATTGTGAAAGAAATACATGGATGAAAGTTACCCTTGAGATGGGCATATATGCCTGTGACAAGTGCTGGGAAGGAGAGATTTAGGCCTAGAGGGAGAGATCGGGGAAGAGCTGAAGGAGGAGAGGAGGATGACCAGGAAGATGGACCTGGGAGAGCTTCTGAAGCAGAGGACATACTGTGCACCAAGGATGCCAAGGCTGGTGGTCTGAAAGAAGGCAGTGTCTGAAGGTCTGAGGAAGAGAAAGGCGGGATGAGACTGGGGAGAGAGAGAGGTGATTCGGGTCAGGGTTTTAGACTTTAAACTTATAGGCAATAAGAAGACAAAAGGGCTTTAAGCATGGGACTCTTTCTGCACATCGCAGAAGGACTGAGGTGGGGATAACTGACAGGTGAAGGGGCCCCAGATAGGCTATATGCTCAGCTAGGAGAGAGAGCATAGCAGCTGTGGACCAGGTGCTGGCCATGGAGGGCTGGGGATGGGGATACCGAGAGACATCCAGGAGGCAAGGTTTTGGAGAAGGTTTGCTTGTGAGGGAAGGGAGAGAGAGAAGGTGACAGAGGGATGCTCAGGTGGGTCAGGAAGGCCAGAAATGAAAGTGAGAGTCAGGATGGGAGGAAGCAGAGAGGGTAGGCAGCAGGGGAAAAGCTGCAGAAAGGCTTTTGTTTAATTTTATTCCTTCTGCTTATGAACGATGCTCTAAGCCTGGTTTGTCCCATTCGGTTTCCCCTGTAGACAATTTTGCTTTAGAGCCTAACTGTGAGGGATCATTCAACCCCTGGGTTCAGTTTTGGGTTTATTTTTCAGGCCTACAGGAAGAGGACCATGTCCACGCACAGGGGCACAGGGAAGGAGACGTTAAGAGTTGGGGCGCTTGGGTGGCTCAGTGGGTTAAAGCCTCTGCTTTCGGCTCAGGTCATGATCCCAGGGTCCTGGGATGGAGCCCCACATCAGGTTCCCTGCTCAGCAGAAAGCCTGCTTCCCACTCTCTCTATGCCTGCCTCTCTGCCTACTTGTGATCTCTGTTTGTCAAATAAATAAATAAAATCTTAAAAAAAAAAAAAAAGAGTTCCTGCAGCTCTGAGTTTCCACTTCTCTTCTGGAATGTGGCTTTCCTGGCCTTACGCAATCTTCCCCCATGCCCTATTTCTCCTCACTAACTTGCACCCATGACTGTGACCGAACAAGTTTAGTTAGCCTGGGGTTGCTGAAACCCTTCTAGTTTTTGTTTTCAGCTCAGTACCCATTCTCCCCTCAGGCCATTGGTTGGGCTTGTTCCTGGCTGAATGGTCTGGGTGACCCTGGAGGTGCTTTCAAGGATCCTGTGCACGGGAGCCTGAGCGACCCCAGGCAGCTCTCTTCGCTTCTTATCCAAAAGAGTCCTAACAGAATCCCCATCTCAGCCCAGCCCATGGGAGCTTCAAATTGTTATTCAGTGCCAAATGGCCTACAACGACAGTGCATATTACTTTTATTGTTTTAAAGAGAGATTGGCATTAGAGAGATGATGAGATCTTGACATTTGGGAGGGATTTGGTGTGAAGAGGGGAATTTAAAAAAATTTTTTTAGATAAACAACCATGTTCCTAATGCATATGTCCATTTTTGCATCCAATTAGTGACTGGATACTAATTTCCTCAGCCATTACCTGTGTGCAGGAATAGTGCTAAAGAGGAGGAAGTAGGGAAATGTGAGTGATGACTGTTTCCAGTCCTGGCAGTGCTTTTCAGACTTTTCGTTGAAGTACTCCTATGGTCGGGGGGACTGAGTGCAGACTGAAGGCAGAGCTGAGTCTTGGCTTGGGATGCTGCTGCTGGTTGTGGCAGCATAACTTGCCATAATGTCCCTTGATACTTGTTTGAAGGCTTCCGACTCAGTTTAAAAACATTTTTTTTAAAGATTTTATTTATTTGACAGAGAGAGAGATCACAAGTAGTCAGAGCAGCAGGCAGAGAGAGAGGGAGGTGGGGAAGCAGGCTCCCTGCTGAGCAGAAAGCCCAGATGTGGGGCTTGATCTCAGGACCCTGAGATCATGACCTGAACCAAGGCTTACCCCACTGAGCCACCCAGGCACCCCATCAGTTTAAAATTTCATGTACCTCTTGCACTTGGCTCTATCATGTATCTGTGTTTGTTTAAATATTCAGAATGTCCCCCCACCCTCAAAAGAAAATTGCTCCCCCATAAGGACATCCTGCTTATCTGGAGCCCCTTTGCATACATCTGCACACCCCCAGATTGGAGTATCACAAGACAGACGAGGAGGAGAACTCAGAGTCTGGTGGGAGGGACAGCCAGCCATACCCAACAACAATGCCATGGAAAAAGACAGGCAAAATGGGGTCTTGAAGAACAGACTACGGATTCTGGGGGGGGGAAGCATTTTGGGAAAGAAGAATTACCTATGTAAGTGCGTGGAGGTCTGAAATAAAATGACTTGTGTCAGGAATAAGTTGCAAGAGCACAGTTGGGGGTGAGGGAATGAGCCAGGAGAGTAGATGGCAGCCAGACCACGAAGGGCAGTGAATGTCACACGGTGAGTCTGAATCCAGTCCAGAGCCCCCGATTCCATAGGCAACAAGAAGCAATTGAAGTTTTTCTCAGGTGAGCTAGAAATGTCACCGGTAGGACTCAGCCGCAGACTGTTACAGGGCAATTCAGAGTTCTATGCCAGGATTCCCTTCACTCTTGGACCTTCTGGAATGAAGGTGAGGGGGTGTGGGCTAATGAGGAGTAGGGCAGCCCACCCATGCCTGATGCTGAAGAAGTCGGGTAGGGTCTGGCAATCTGTGTGTTCAAATATCTCATTTCAAATCTGAAAGCAATTAGCCAGGTTTGGGCCTCCCTGATCTTCTGCCACTCTTTTATAGAGGAGACGAGCAGAGACGGAGGCCTATAGAGGCAAAGCCACCTCCCAGTGTCAACCCAGTCATTATCTGCAGACACCTGGGACTCACACTCTGCTCCCTAGTCACGAGTTGCCCCCAGGAGCCGCGGCTGGGAGTTTTTTGGTTCACCTTCTCCCTTGTGTATTTCTCCATAACTGAAGGCATGTGGGAGGACAGAGTTGTTTTGCAGGGCCCTGGAAGTTTGCATCGCAGCCAAGGTCAGTTGAGCATTCTTATTAACATACTGTAGATAATGGATGTCTAAAAGTCTGAGGGTATAAATATTTTAATGTAGCCATACTGTGTCGCTGTTTCTTTCAGACCTGCACTTCAATTTTTATTTACTTTTATATGTTGTTGGCATAGGGCCACAAGGTTTTCCATCAACAGAAATGGCTGCTGATTGAGGCGATTTGCTTTCTCCCTAGCACTGAAGAGAGACCCATTCTCCAAAGCAGGTGTTTTTAGATCAAGATGGGCTGTTGGATGACACAGTGGGGAATACACTAAGTAAAGCAATGTCATAAATTGGGCTGGTGTCGGCTTCCTGATTTAATGCTTTGCTCTGTTTGGTCATGAATTATATATTCTTTTTCAGATTGATCATTTCTCCCACTGATAAAGGGACAGTGTTCTACCCAGTGGGTTTGGCCCCTGACCCTAGGAATATGCCGATGCATCAAAATTCCCTGAGCTGACAACTTGGATGAACTCTGAAGACCATAAATCTGCAAAGGCAGAGAGTGGGCAGGCAAGTCTGCGTGCTGGAACTCTCCCCTCACTTAGTATGCATTGACAGCCATGATGGTCGAGCAATTCCTCATCTGCTTTTTACCCAATGTAATTTGCAAATTGATTATTCTTCCTTGGAAGTCTTTCTTAATTAAATAGTAACTGCAGTTATTACCCTCAGACAAAGAATACATTTTAGTGTCTTGGCAAAGGACAACCTTAGCTCAGTGGATTTTTCATTGGTCGAAGTGCCCACCAAGAACTATTGTGTGCAGAGCCCTGCCTGATGGCTCCTTCTAGGGGAATGAGATAGTACTCCTTGCCCACAAGGAGCTAGAAACAGGCAACTTAATAATCATGCCTCCTAACAAAATATGTAGAGATGTCTTTGCTTTTCAGTGTACTCATTTCAAACACTATCTCATTCCATTTCCATACCACATGTGGCAAACGACTGTAGTCTCCATTTGTCAGATAAGGAAAGTAAGGGAGGAAGAATTTAGGGATTTGCCCAAGTTCATAGACAGAAGTGAGAAGCAGAATTAGAATATAGATGACCAATCTCTTAGTCTGCTCCTGATGTTAAATGAGGTCCAACTGGGTTCATTCAACACCACTTTTAAAATGTCAAATATGACTGGGCCCTGTGGACATGGGTAGAACTGTCATGAGGGAATAGGCATCTTCATTGGACCCCAGCCTTCCAATCAAGCCAGTTATTCTGAATCCTTGATAAGAGGCAGAAAAATCTGAGAAGCTTGTTCAAAAGCTCGGTTACTTGGGCCATAGCCTAGCATTTTAAGAAGTCTGGATATGTCCCAGCATATACATTTCAAAAATTCTTAAGGTGGATCAGATGGCCAGTTAGGGTGGAGACCATGGAACTAGTCTCTTCTCTTCATTAGGATTGCACAAGGAAAGGTAAAATGGAACATGATATATGATCCTAGTCAGACTGGGGGTATGTGGGAGAACACGTGTCACCACAGGGAAGGTCTCAGAGCGCATGAAGAGATAGGCACAGTCTCTGCTGAAAACATACCCATGTCTCTTCATCATTTCTTCTGGCTTAAGCCACATTGACCTAACAGGCTGGGAAAAGAAAGCCTGTCCCCATTATCCACATTGGATCTGTCTCCTAAGTTTCCCCCCATCTCTTCCTCCCTTCCACATACAAGATTCCCTTCTTCCATGAAAATCCTCCTCCTCCTCCTCCAAGACCCAGCACACATGCTCCCTTTTCCATGATCTCTTTGATTTCCCTTCTTAGAGTGACTCTCTTTCCTCTATGATCTTTAGCACTTTGTACCTCTATGGTTTTACTTAGCCATACTTCATGGGGCTAGTTTCTGCCTTGGAGGTACATTTCCTGTTCATCTTTTTCCCTCCCAGTAGATAACACAGCGTCTGGCACATTGAAGATGATCAGTATTTATTTGTCTGTTGAGTTAAACTGACTTAGTGAACTGAGCCTACTCAAAAATTAATGAATAGATGCATCAGTTCTAATGTAGAACACATATCCCCACCAATAATTTCTACCCCTTGACAGCTTAAAGAATAATAATCATCATCATCATCATCATCAAAACACGTTTAACTCAAAATACTTGAAGAAAGGATAATTGCTGATCTCAATAATCAGTCTACATTGGCCGTTGGTAAGTTAAGTTGGATGACAGATGTAATTACATGTTAGGCCTATCTGTGTGAACAGAGGTTGTCCCATCTTGTGACTCCTAGGTCTTGGGTACTTTCACAAGCAGCTGTCCATGCTACTTCCCCCATATCCCAGGGCTGACTTTAGCCTAGCATCCTCCACCTCAGGAGGAGAAACCTATTTCTGATGGTCTACTCCCTGCTCTCCTTCCTATATTTGAAGTCCAAACTAACTCCTGTGTCCTGCCCTAAGCTGCCTGACCTTGGGTCTGTGGAGGCTGGCCCTGGTCAGGAAAGGGGCTGATAGAGCATTTGACAGAGGTGTGCAGCATGGAGGTGGCTGCTCCAAGTGGCTGTGCACTCTAGGTTGCCCTCCCTTCTCTTCTTTGTCTCTTCTTCCTTCCTGACCCTGGAGTTAGGTCTGAAGACCTGTATCTGGCTGGTTCACTCTGTATACATGGATTTCTAGACAAGTTTTTCAGGCCAGGGCCAGGAACACTCAAGGTCAACCATAGTCAGTTTTCCATACAAGTGTGACCATCTTGGTGTGCCTACAGAGTTGATTCCTTCCACCCAGAGAAAAACATGCCATAGGGAGATAGCCTTATGATCCAGTCTGCACCTCTGGAAATGATGGTGGGCCTACATGTCTCCATGTCTGTCCTCTCACACCTGGTGGGATGCCTTGCTGTCAGCATGGCCCTGAATTGGGGGAGGGGGAGGCCAACAAGATGTAACTGCGATGGGGAGAGTCGTTGGAGAAACACCAAAAGGTTTCCAGAAGAGAAAATTTAACAAGGCCACCATGGCTGTCCTCACACACTTGAAGGATCTCCTGAGGAAGGAGGACTGAACTTGCCCTGTGAGATCCTGGTGGGTAGAACTGGGCTGAATCATAAATCCAATCCCCAAATTATTACCCTTCTCCTGTTTCTAGCTAGGATGAATGGCTTCTGAAGTTCCCTTTTCTTTGCTAGAACAGTCTCCCTGGCTAACTTTGACTCCCCCTTTGGGTCACAGCTTATGCTTCACTTCCCTAGACAGCGGGGCTTCCTTAAATTCTCTAGATCAGCTTTCTTTAAGTGACACTATTTTGGGCATAATAATTCTTTGTGGTAGAAGGCTGTGCATTGTAGGATGTCTAGCAGCATCCCTGGCCTCTTTCCACTGGAGGCTGGCAGAATTCCTTCAGTTGTGACAACAGTAAATGTCTCTGGATATTGCCAGCTGTCCCCTGGGGTTTAAATTGCCCTCTCCTCCTCTCATCTAACTGGGAACCAGTGCTCTAGACTCGTATGCCCACAGCACCCTGTACTTTTACTTCTGTAGCACTCATGACATTCCTCCCACTTCTAGAGTTCTCGATGCTTATTTAATGTCTATCCCCTCCTTCATCAGCTTCCTGATAACAGAGATGGACTCCAATGTTCTTTGCTGCTCCTAACCTCTTAAAATGTTTAAAAAAATTCAGTGATGGGATGAACTGATTAAATGGAAACTTGGAAGTTCTCAGAGCTGTCCACAGACAGCACAGCTTCCTTTTAAAGTTATTAAATGTCCTATCACTGGAGGGGTCCAGGCAAGGCGAACAACTACTTGAGGTTGTTACAGAGGAGACTTAAGCCCTGAATGGGTGATCTTGAAGGTTCCTTCCAGTTATGAAATTGTATGGAATGTGGGCTTTCAGCCAACCACCCTGTGGGTAACTAATTAAATCACAAGAAAGAAGCCAACCATTCCCTCAAGAGTCAGGTGCTAAGTGTTCCCAGGAAGGGGTGATACAGCTTGGGGAGTGACCTTTAAGTGGGTCAAGAGTCACATGAATATGGAATGCCTTTCTTTTCCCTTTCTCCTCTCCTCATAAGTCATTTGACCCATATCCTCAGGGGTAGGACCATGCTTGAAGGGTTTAGAAAACATCTAACTAAGCCCCACTAAGTTTCTCTCTCCACTATGTCAAGGAGGTCGAGGCAGCCTTCTGGCATGTGACGTGGATGAGAAAGGAAGCCCAGCACCCTTCATTGGATGGTGCGGGAGTTGGCCTGGGGCAATGTTCTCCAGACTTTGAAGGTTACAGCACGTGTGATTTATTACCCTGTTTTTCTTTTCCTATAACCCCCTTTCTGCTGGGGCAAAGAGCAGTAAGAAGAGACAAATGGATGCCCACAAGGCCCATATTTGGTTCTCAGGGCTATGAAAGAATCAGCTTTGATTCCTGGGGACTGTGTGTCTATGTGCCTGACACTGTGCTGGTCACTTTCATGTGCATGATCTCATTTCATTTTCATTACCCAGTGAAGGAGATATGATTAAATCTACTTTCCAAAGAAGCAACCGAAGAGGTAGGCGACTTGCTCAACATCACACAGCTAGTAAGAAGCCTGGGCCTGGGCCTGAATCCATTCACATCTGCTGTGCCTCCTGCACGTCCAGCCACAAGCAGAATGTGAAAACCTTTTACCTCAAGCTTGTGTTTCAGAGAGGCCCTGTGAGTTGGCATAATCATGATGAAAACTACCCTTGAACTCAAGCTGCTTTTGTGGCTGCTGCTTATGATCTTGCCAGGTTCATTTGGTTATGCCTTTGCAAATCTCTCTTTACACCTCTGCAACAGAGCCTTCTTAAATCATTGTACATCTAATTTAACATGGGGAATTGCATACATGAGTTTTGTTTCTCTCTAGAAACAAAAGCAGAGGAATAAAGAAGGATAAACCTACAAGGAGAAAGAAAAGGAGGGTGAGGATCTCAGACAAAATTTGGAAGATGAAAACTGGATGGATGAACAATAAATATCCAATGTCTAGGAGTGGGGTAGGGTGATGTGGGAGCAGAGTGGGGTGTAGGGGTAGCAGTGGGAAGTCAGTAAGATGCAAGGTAGTTCCCACTGCAGAATCTCAGAAGGAATAAAGGGAGAAGTGCCAGAAGCCACTGAGTACAGAAGAAAGAAGTGAGGCCATCTCCCTGCTCAGCTGCATGACCCCTCCTGTCTGACCTCAGAAGACTGCCTGAGTAAAGTATACTCTGCAGACTGTAAACCAGGAAAGCTCTGGATTCAGAAATGCCTTCTACAGCCAAGGCCTGAGAAGAGACACTGTTGGAAGCTTAAATTAAAGTTTGCATACTGCATGATAGGATTTCATAAACCCCTTTCTCACAAATGGCCCCAGGTAGGAGACTGGAAAATCCTTCTCAAGGGAAACTGACCTAAAAGAAAAGACCAAAAGATGATTTGGACATTTGGGGTCTCCTCCAATGGAAGATCAGGTCCACATCATGCTATCGGGTGGTCCATGGTGAACAAGCCCTACTCATGGCACACAGATCAGGGATTAGGTGCTTCACTCTGGAAAGCCTTCAGCTGTGATCGTGCTGAAATTGGATCTTTCTTTGTCACCCAACAGGCAATTTCATTTTTTTTTTTTTAAAGATTTTATTTATTTATTTGGCAGACAGAGATCACAAGCAGGCAGAGAGGCAGGCAGAGAGAGAGGAGGAAGCAGGCTCCCCGCTGAGCAGAGAGCCCGATGCGGGGCTCGATCCCAGGACCCTGAGATCATGACCTGAGCAGAAGGCAGAGGCCCAACCCACTGAGCCACCCAGGTGCCCCAGGCAATTTCATTTTTATTGAGGCATCTTCGCAAAGTTAATGTTTGTGTTTCTTGGCCTTCTAATTGCAAAAGTCTTAGTTCTTATTTCCTCAAAAATTTTGGCCTTCCCCTTTAGAAAGATGGCCCTCTTCTCCCTCTGTATATCCATACCTCCACTCCCCACCCAGTCTCCCAAAGGTCAGGTTGGTTGGTTTGTTTTCATTCTGATATGGGTTAAAACTTGATTCACTTTGTGGGGGCTGACAGAGCTGATCCCCTATATATGATGCTTGACTCTAATTTCGATATTTTATTGGTTATTTTTATTACATTGGTGTTTTTGTGTTACTTGTGTTTTATGTCATTTCCCCCCACCTTACTCTTTGAATGCTCTGAATCTGATCCTGGTTTCCTGGGAATAAATAACAAGTGCTTTAAAGCTTTTTGTGCTCTTGCCAGATACCATTATCTAGAAATATGTTGGCATCTCATATAAACATATGTTTAGATTTCTATAACTAAATGTATCCTTATGTATGACTTATTATTATAACTGAATTCATCTATAAAGATATAACTTTATTTACAGGTGTGATCTATTATAAGCTCCTGCATTTTTATTCAGTTGATACGTATGCCCAAAGAAGAATGTGTCACTTCTCCTTAGGAATATAATCACATTATTTGTGAAGACTTAATAGAGCCTAAATGAATACAAGCACTATTTACCTTATTAAGTAGGTATTATCAACATTTATCATTTTAAAAGGCCCATGTGAAAGGATGATGTTCTGAGACATTTCAAGGTGACCTCTAGCTCTAGAGCTAAAACAAATGAAAAATGAGAAAACGTGGTGAAGGCTGATAGTTGCAGCTGTTTTGTAAAGGAAAGCAACGTGGTGGAGTGGAAATGGCAGGAGGTCTGAAGCCAGAGACCTCTTGGGCTCAAGCTCTTCATTTAGTGACTGTGTCATCTTGTGTGAGCACCCCCCACCAATTTGGTTACGGGGCCTAGAAAAAAAATGCATATTCATGACCCCACAATTTTGTTAGGCATCGAGTTAATGTGTATGAAAGCATAACAGTAAATTGTTAGGTATATTTAAGCTCTTGTGTATCCATGCCTGTTTTATTGCCCTGTTGCTTACAGTGCCTCGGGCCCAGTACTCATTCAGTGAATATCTGTTGGATAATAAGCTAATAACTGAATTTGTGAGTCTGAGTTTTCAAGTTTGTACCACGCTGAGTCATAGACAGGCATTTATAAAACTGAAAATTTGTAAGTTGTTGATGGATAATCAGATATCTTGATCCAGAAGTAAAAGATAACTACTCAGGTGTTTAAGTCTTTCTTGCATATAAGACACTAAATGGCAGGGCTGATTATGAGAAATTGTTATCACCCTGCTCAAATATAAGATCATAGATTGGGGGAACTTAGAGATAATCACCTTCTCAAATATGAGAAATCTGAAGCCCAGAGGCTCTTCGAAGTCTGTAACTTTATGTAATTTTTCTCTTCTATAGCTCTAGGGCTATTGTAGATTGTTGTACAACACATATATTTTTAATGGTTTTTAAGGACTGTGCTAAGCACTGGGGAAATAAACATCAGCAGGGCAAACCCAGCCCCTCTGAGAAACTCACCATCCAGACAGACATGGAAAGCAGCAAGGACGCTGCTGTTGTACTAATGTTGTGGTGGAATTATAGGTGCAGGAGGAAACTGCCAAGGGAAGCTAGGGAAATAATGTTTAACCTGTGTGTTAGCTTGGGTTCCCCAGAAAGAGTTGAGTGGACAAGTGATTTCTTAAGGACGTGTTCCTGGGAAGGCCTAAAAAGGGAGTGTAGAGAAAGGAAGAGAGGGTCAGGAGGAGACCCAAGCAAGGAAGAGATTTCTAGCCAAGTTCCATGGAGAGCAGGTTAGCCTGATGCTATGGGGGAACTTTAGGGAATAAGTTAAACCTTAGAGTCTGCCCCTGCTTCCAGGCAAAGGAACTGGACTTTCATAGCCTTACATTAGTTGGCCATCAACTAAAGGCCATGATGGACAGGGTTGGGAAGAATTTATGGGCAGATTTGCTCCAGTAGCCAGAGAGGTGGGCCTCTGAAGGTTGTTGGATATGTGGACCATTACAAACCAAAGCACACAGAAGTTGGGGGTTAGGTGTGCAGAAATAGTAATAGGAATCTGGATGAAGCCCTAGCCTTGTCCCTTCCACTTGAGGTCCATGACGATGATGTGAGGTGTGTAGGAAGGGTTTTCCAGGCTAAGTGACAGAATGAACAAAGGTTCTGAAGTGTGATGACATAGGATATGTTTAGAGGTGAGAAATTATCTGGTGTGGCTATGTTGCCCTGTATCTAGGTAGGCTGGAGTCAAGTTATGCAATTTTGTTTTAGTTGTTGTTTTGTTATAATTTGGTTGCAAGAAAAGGAGAGGTATTTCAAATACCAGAAGGCTTATTGTAAGAATACCTGTACTCAGGAATTGAGGAAAGGCCTATCCCCAGGAAAAACAGGCTTCAAGACATTAGAACCCCAGAATAAGCAGTACTCAGGGGTCTTAACCCTGGGGGTTCAGAGGCTGCTTTTCCCTGTCTTCACTTTCAGTGCCTGCTTCCATTTCTACCCATCTCCTTCTCTCAGCATGTTTCTGAGTTCAGATTTTCAGGGTGAGCTGCACGGATAAGAATATGCCCACTGATGGGCTATAGCATACATTGTTGCCCAATCTATGAATTCAGTTGCTGTTCTAGGTTCAAGTACATCATAATGTTCCAACTGCCTATGCCCAAGGGAAGGAGCAGAGTCACCTAATGATAATAGCTAAGATTTCTTGAACACTGTTCTGAGTATTTTATACATATTATTTCATTTAATCATCACATTTGTTTAATCAATGGTCATTTAATTCACTTTCACATTCCCTTAATCAACCCATGAAGTTGTTCTATGATTATTTGCAGTTCCAGAAGAGGAACGAAGTCTTAGAGGTTTGTGTGACTGCTATATGGTGAACCTCTTTAGAAGGAGCTGGCCAGGATTGGCACACACCCTCAATAGTCTTACCTCTTCATGAAGGAATATGGAAAGTATCTAATGGTAGTCATTAAGCCCCATGTCTGTAAAGGTAGAATAACACCTTAGGTGTGATCTGGTATCAGGCTTGGGGTGAAGAGTTGATGAAATATTCTAGAGTGAAAACAAAAATCCCGAGACTGTTATATTTGTTTCATTCTTGCATAGTTTTCTCTACCAGCATCAGTTTCAACATACTGAACTCTTTTGGGTGAGAAGCAGGGGTCTCTAGCAACTGAACAGAAAACTCAGGAAGTCCACAAACAATAACAATGGTCTCCATGAACAAAGTCTCTGTTTTCAGAGAAATCTCCCTGTGTTTCCAGGCTGATTGATATGTGGTCTGCCCTGGTCATGAAGGTCATGGCAAGCCAGATGCATGAAGCTGATGATACCTGGGACTTGCCTTTTTGGTGAAATAAGAGGTTTAATGGACTCTGCAGGCATGGTAAGCCAGTATTATCTTGGCAACCCGGAAACAGGGAGGTGGGTGATTATCTACTTAGGTTTCTCCTTAAAAGGATGGAATTCAGTATTATTATTTCTTATTAAGAACCACAGGGAGATGAGATTGTTTTGGCCTAACTTTCCCCCAGTATTCAGGCTTCAGCTGGCAGGCATAGCATTTAAAGTACCAGGAAAAGACTTTTAGGGAGGAGGTGAGAAGGTAAATGTAGATGTTATGCCTGATCTCTCATTGTGCTTCCTTGTCTGTGACTCAGTGCAGATCACTTTCTGGCCGGAAACTAAAGACCCTCAGTCTGGGACCTGTCCCTCAGATGTGACCAGTTTAGTCGCCCATCATTAGACTTTATTTTTAACTCCCATTACGGAGAAAATAGTAAAATATACTTACTGGGGAGAGGAATACTTACAGAAACCCAATCTGAGAATAGATGGAAGAGACTGTCAAAGTTTCAAATTGTTTCACTGTTTCCTTGGGGTCAAGTGGCAGTGGACTATTGAGAAAGAGCCCTTTGATGAAGTATGGGCTCATCTCAGACTAACACAGCTCTGTGCCTCAGTTTCCTTGTCCATAAAATGAAGCTTCTGGCCTCAGTCTCCAAGGTTCCCTTAAGTACTCATATCTAACAAAAGCAGAGGTGTAGCTAACACCATCTACTAAAAGAAAAACCAGAGGTGTGTCAATTTCAATTTTGACTTCAGATGGTTATTGCACAAACCTTATTGCTTTGTAACTTTCTCTTGGACCTACCACTGAGCTCACCCCAGGGTTATACCCAGGCCCCCTTTTCAGACCATACTGGTTACAGCACTCACCTTCCTTTCTCATAGAACATTCTAGTATGGACACATATACATTCATACACACATAATACATATAAGTCTGGTTGAAGCATGGATGCCATTTCTTATCTGAGAAGAAAAAGAATAACAAACTTACAGAGCTTGCAAAGTCCTTTTAAGAACACTGTTCTAGATTCTCTGGCTTCCTCCTGAGGTGTAATTGGAAACACAGTTGGTCTCTGTCTTCTGTTCACTGATCCTTTCTTCCACTTAGCCTCTGCTTAGCCAAAGGGCATGCAGTCCCGTCCTCCTGGAAGGGAGAGAGTACAATTCAGCAGATTAATATATGCTTTTATGTGACCTCCATTTTACCAGCGTCTTTCCCAAGACAGGTATTTTCTTACACTTCTTGTCCTTTTTATTCTGTTGACCTGTGGCAATTTATCTTTTGTAACCAGCAAACCAGAGGCTTTGTGTGCTTTCTTCAAGGAGGTGGGAGGGAAGGAGAAACTGTAGGTTTACCTGCTCCATAGTAAACCAAGGTGTAGGAAAACTCTGGGGGGAGGGGAAGGGAAAAGAACAAAGGCAGTGATTGGGTAGTCCAATCCCAAGTCTGGCAAGGGAGCTGTCCTTGAGGTCCAGGGTCTAGAAGTGGTTGAGGCAAGTATGCAGCACCAGGAGGCTTCCTTTGGAGTATTTAGTAACAGGAGTGTCTTGTCCTCATTGTGAATGTGACATGAGGAAAATTTCACCTCTAGTTCATTCTCTTGACATGGAAACACAAAGAAAAGAAGATGGTGAGGCAAATGATCATTGTCTCCTGCTTGGATCTCCTCTCTGGAGGTCTGAAATGAAATCCCAGAATGGACCTAGAAAATGCAAATACTAACTTAAATACCCTTCTCACTTGTCCCTCTAGGATTTCATCAACCAGAGAACAAATTAGGGCTTTCTGGAAGGGTAGGATGTGCTTAGTGGACTTAAGTACAATCTTAACTAAGGTATATTTCACTGGTAATCACTAGTGATGAGGGAACAGAAGGCAAGCTAAGGGCAAAGCACAAGCTAACACCCTGCACCCCCTGCCCCCAAGGTGGGATACATGTGACATTCCTCAGGCACTCCTGGCTGCTCAAGAACAAAGGGAAGGGAAAGATAAGGGGCTAACTGACAAAGATCACAGTCTAGCAGAACATGAGTCTCCATCAGTTTGCAACTGTCTTAAAGGCTTACAAGAAAAAAGCAATCTCCAGAAACCTAGAGACTCAATTTCCTGGGACCCGAACATCACCCTCCCCTCCCTGGGACAGAATATATTATATAATTATTCACTCTTCACAACCCCAGGGCAGCTCTTTCTGCCCAGGGGTCCTGTCCCCACACTTTAGTAAAACCACCATTTTGCACCAAAGATGTCTCAGAATTTTTTCTTGACCATCAGGTCTGAACACTAACAATTCAAACCACATCAACCAGTATTTCCAGTTCACTTTTTTCTGAAGACTGTAAACATTTTTCTGAATATTGTTTCCCAGCTCCCTCTGTAGGCAAGCTCCCTTCTCCTAACACGGTGACTGATGGAGGGGCCACAAGATTGGTATAGCCAGGATCACAGAGTTAACCACATCGAGGACAGCTGCCCAGGGAGTTACTCATACTCACTGCAGTCCTTGCGTGAGTGACATATTAACTTTTCTTTTGTTAAGCCATTGAGCTTTTGGCATTGTTTGTTTCTGCAGCATAATGAGCCTATCCTGACCAATACACAGACTCAGCCTAAAACCAGTCCTCACACTTATGTATTCATCAAAACCACCCCAAGTGCTTTGAAACTCACCCTCAAGCTTCTGATCAGGTACATCCAAGGTTGGGCCCAGGGATCTGCATTTGATTATACGTTACATTGCCCCCAGAAATTCTGCTTCGGTCTGTGAATCTGCTCTTTCCTGAGGTCTACACATGGAGAAACACTTGAAGACAGGTTGAAGAGGTTAATTTACATCACTTGCTGTTGAAGTTGCATTTTTCTCTGACACTGAAGGCCTCAATTACTTTCTTAGCCCCTGGAAAAAGCAGGAGACTAACGGGTGGGTTTACTGGCAAAGGAATGCTCGCAATAGTCAAGATCACGGACACAGGAGTGATGCCCACCTTCCTAGCTCTTTCTAGGGATCCAGGGAGATAATTCAGCAGGATACAGAAATCATGTAGTCCCGTGTCTGGAACAAGCAGGATGGTTAATAAATGTAGTTTCTTTAAAAAGGAAAAAGAAAAATCTGAGTTTTAGGAATGGTTCATTTCAGTAAAAATAAATAATTCTGATGACTTCCATCATGCCAGGCATAGTTAGGTACGTGGAGTTGACCAGACCCAGGTGTTGTAGAGAGAAGTCAGGCAGGGGGCTGAGCCCTGTGCAGGCAGAAATAGCCAAAGAACAGGACTCTGTTGATAAGAGCTGCAGGAATCGTAAACCCAAAGTACTACGGGCATTCTGAGATGGGAGAGATATCAGTTTTCTTTGAATATTGACTTGCTACAGCACAGTAAGGGTAATATCTCCTAAGAATGACAGTCAGGCCTTTCTCACAAGGGCTAATGAATCACTCCATTTAGCTGTGACAACAGCAAGGCAAAGAAATATCTTCAAGGGCCCAGACGTTATTTTTACAGCCCTGTCCCGGGGGTATGATGTGCTTAGAAGTTATGACAAATTAGCTGCTTGTAGCAAATCTACACGAGCCCTTTTATAAAGATGGAAGTTTGGGCCTGAGTTAATGGGTTATTATTGGCAAGGGAGATAAAGCTGGATGAGGAGGGCTGGCCCTGGCTAGCAAGGGCTTTGAGAAGCAGCCCAAGAGCTCAGCCCTGGCTCAGGAAGCTGGGGCATCAGCAACGGTTCCAAAGGCAGGGACCAGGCCACTCTGCGGTCATGGGCCATTGCTGCACGTGTGGCCCAGCAGTCATTTTAAACACGGAGGCTGAGGGCAAATTCACCAGACCACTGTACCGAGAAATGGGAAGGAAATAAAACAGAAGTAATTAAAGAAACAAAATGAAACTTGAGATGTGAGGAGAATGCAGGGCTGTGGTATTTTTTTTTTTTTTAACCCTGCTGATTTATTTTCTCACCAGCATTGTTTTCCTAGGAGGGAGCATCCCTTAATTTCACACTCCTGTGTTTATGCTTCTGCATGCCGGGGTGACATTTGCAATGGCCAGCCTCTGGGTTCTCTCTGTGCTTTGGGAGGAATAAGCCATCCCTGAAGTCAGGGTGCTTAGGAAGCAGAGCATTGTTTTGGCAGAGATGCGTGTCCCTGTGTTCATTTATGTTCTATTAGAATGTATGTAGAAGCAGTAACTGAACTATGCTTAACATTAAAAATACACACACACACACATCTCTCTTAAATAAATGCAGTGTGCATAAATATTTTTTAAACACAACAGTGAACTCTTTGGACCTTTTGCTAATGCCTCTGTTTACCCACACTGGCATAAGGAATGAACCAATGAACCTCTGTATCCTGTGGAAAATGTATAAATGTTATCTGATATTATTCTTAGATGTAACGGTAGTTAATATTAAATCACAAACAGTATTTTATTTATTTATTTATTTATTTTTAAGCTTTTATTTATTTATATGAGAGAGGGAGTGCACCAGCAGGAGGAGGAGTAGAGGAAAAGCAGACTCCTTGTTGAGCAGGGAGCCTAATGACAGGGGCATCCTGGGATGGTGCCCCTAAACAGTATTTTAAATAGAAAAAAAGCAAAAAAACATAGCTGATCTCAAGGGACCTCCAGTCCTGGGCATAGTGTAGTCAAGATGCCTATGCATGGAGACTTCAGGAAGGCAAGCAGCCTGGCAGGGGAGCAGGACGAGGCAGTCTTCCAGAGCCATAGTGCCATTAGGCTTGCAGTGGTTTGGGGGTCTTCACCCTAATCTCTGTTAATGGGACTCTGATATCTTCCCAGTGTTTACTGTCTTCTCTTTCTACCAGCTATCTTCCACACACTTCCTCGACCTCATTGCTCTGCTCACACAAGTTCTGCCTCATGACCCGACCTTTCAACTTTGTTTCTTCTTGAAAATTGCCCGCTTATATCTGTTTCACTTATTTATTTTTTTCCAATTGTGGTTCTCAAAAGAAAAAATCTGAAAGGACCAAAGGACCAGCTCATTTATTTTGTACCAAACCATTTTACTTTTTCTTCTTCTTCTTCTTTTTTTTTTTTTTTTGAGGATAGCTTTTTTTGAGGTGTAATTAAGATACAAAGAACTGCAAATATTTAATGTGTATAATTTGATGGGTTTGGACATATGCAAACACCCATGAAACCATCACCACAATCAAAGTATGGGTCACTGGTGAGTCAACGGATTGGCTCCCACGGATTATGTACCACTGAATCACAGCTGTGGTCCCTGTGGGAGTCTAGCGGGGGCTCAGGCCCATGGGGTTAGCCCAGGGTGTCTTTCAGCAGGGGCTGTGGCAAGGCAGGCTCTGTGAGGGGCATACTTGGCCAAGTTCTTTCACTTGTTAGGTCTCCCCTGGCCCCTCTGCTGGGTGCTGGCTTGGCAGTCTAAGGCTCTAGTTTCTGGGGAGGTGCACACAGAAGGCCCTGGCCTTCTTTCTGCCTGTCTGCTGTGGTCAGAGCATCTGTCTGTGCGAGAGTCCACAGTGATGCCCCAATACTAGGTCAGGGCACAACAGGTCAATGCAAGTGAGTCTTTGACTGCAAATGATAAAACAAAAGAGAAGAGAAGTCAAGATTTGTCTCTCCTGGGGCTCCCTCTGTTATTCCACTTCTGAGGTGTGAGAGTGGTATGTGGTGGGTGGGAATGGCTTCCCTCCCACTGTTGAGATGAAGGGTTCATAGCAGGCAGCATGCTTAGCAGTAAGGTCAAAACCTATATCTGCTGGTTTTACTCAGAAAGGTATGATCAGACAGTAGCAGGAAGCTCTGAGACTCTCTGGGAGCTGTGTGACCTATATAACTTACTTGGTCATTGAAGACACCTCTCTTGCTGTCGTTGGGCATCAGGGCTCAGCTCCTTCTCCTGTACCACAGTCCTGGTCTCTGCTGCTAAAACCAGCCATGCTTACTTCTGGAAAACAGGCATGACCACTGCTAGCCTTTGCCAGAGTGAGCTCTCCAAGGCCCAGGCTTTTTCCAATTTAAAACTGAAGGGATGTTATCTGATGGTGGGTCCTAGGTCATGTGTCCAGGCCCTAGTTGTAAGAAAAGCTACTGATACACCTTGAAGCAGTGCTCTCTGCTTCTTAAGATAGAGGATTCCCCAAACATGGAAATAGGGTTCAGATACTGGGCAGTAAAATAAAGAACAAGGGTCATCCCTTGGGCCCTTGTCCATTCTTAAAACAGGAGAGCAATGTGAGGAAACCAGTGTGCTACATACCGCAGGTCTGTGTTCCCTAAATTAATATATGGAAACCCTAACCAGTGTGGTGGTCTTTGGAGATGGGGTCTTTGTGAGACAGTTAGGTTGTAAGGGTGGAGTCCTCATGATGAGGTGAGGTCCCTTATAAGAAGAGACACACGTGAGCTTGCTTCTGTCTCTGCTTTCCATGTGAGGAAACAACCAGAAGACAGCCATCTGCAAACAAAGAAAAGGGCCCTTACCAAGAATGGAATCCACCAGCAACTTGACCTTGGACTTCAGCCTCTAGAACAGTAAGAGAGAGTTGTCTGCTAAGTCCCCCAGTCTGTGGTATCTTCTTAGAGCAGATGGAGCCTACTAAACAGTTTTGGGAAAGTTGGTCTGGAGGAGTTTGTAGGGTAAACTATAGGCAAAGGATTGGATAGGAGGGACTACGTGAAGAGGGGTGCAGGAAGGAGGGGCTGAGCACATACACGTAGATTGGCGATTACCTTATCATGGCATCTCACCAAGGCAAGAGAACTCTAGTCTAATGCAGATAATTTCCAAGCTGCCTCAGTTTGTTTGTTTGTTTTTGGCAGGGGTGGGTGGCGGATAAGCTGAGACAGATAGACTGATAAGCACCCAGACAGGTGCACAGACAGGCAGATGCAGCCAGAGTGCAGGAGGTGGTCTTGTCTGGTTGTCGAAGATGCTTCAATTCAAGAGCCCAGGCTGGAAAGTCCATTCCACTCCTAGAGTTCTTGCTAGCTATGGTGACTTATGTGAGCTAATTCACCTCTAACCCTCAGACTCGACGACTGTGAAAAGGGGATAATGATCGCACCCACAGTGCGCAGTGAGGACTAGAAGAGTTTGTGCACAAAGAACTCCCGGCAGAGTGGCTGGCCCAAACCGAGTTGCCAATAAATGCTATGTATTAATAATGGTATTCTGACGTGAGGTTGAGAGGCTGGCCTATTTGGTTGGCATGGAAGTGAGGCTAGGAGGGCGAATTCAGGAGAGATAGGAAAGGCAGCACAGAAGGAACATTGTGACAGATGGGGGCAAGGGCGCAGGGGAGAAGGAAGGGTCAGAGAAGACTCCATAAATTATTGATAAATCATCTTTCTCATTTGGTTCTTGGCATTGGGTTATTTTGATTTGAGCTGGCATTTTTCAGATAAAATAACAGGGAGAGAACAATTGAGAATTTGATCTGACAGAATGTATCACCCGAGAAGTAACAGAATGAGTGCACACCTAAGGGGAAGAGGGCGGTGCGGGGTACAAGGCGGGGGGAGTGCAGCTTCCACCCCACCCCCCTCCTCCTCCTTCCTCATAGAAAGAGAACACCTGAAATCATAGGGGAAGATTTTACACCTGACTTTACCAGTCAGATAACTTGGTCCTTAATCAGAACTCTTCGCTTTAAATCCATGTTAGAAAGAGATAGGATATAAATTGCAAATAAATAAATAATCAGGTCAACTCGTCTGCCTTAGGATTTAGTTTCTTCCCCAGCAAATGGAGGTCAGACCCATACAAGGGGAATAAGAATTGCCCCAAATTTGAGACTGACCTCACTGAAAGGTCAGTGCTGGTACTGGAAGTCCCCAGATGTGCTATTCCCCAAAGGGGCCTTGGAAATCCTGCACATTCGAGAATTTTCTCACCAGAGAGAAGTAATGGTAGCTAGGCATACATCTAACAGTAGTGGATATGCTTTTCCATTATCGTCTAGTCTCACCTGACAGAAGGTTAACTAGGGAATGAAAGATTGGATTTCCAGAGAATCTTAAAAGATGCTTTAGTTTATTTGATGCCTTGCTACCAAAAATGTAGTCCAGGAACCAGAAACATCAACATCCCTGGGAGTTGGTAGAAATGCAGAGCTTCGGGGCCCTATGCAGTCAGACCAACTAAATCAAAAGCTGCATTTTAACAAGATCCCCAGGTGATTTGGGGGATCCCTGCATTTTGAAAAGCTCTGGCTGAAGACAGGGATGGGGGATGTTGCTAGGGAGAGAGAGATGAGTTATGGAAGACAGACAGATGAGGCACTGGGAAGGTGGCAGAATAATGAAGGTCTTACATTTTCGCCTAGGGCCGGCTTTTGAGTGGTGTTTAGAATCTTGACTCATGACAAAACCCCTTGCAAGGAAGAGTCTTCACAAAGTTCTCTGAAACCCATAAGCATCACGTCAGTCAGCTCAGTGCCAGGTGCAGACCTGCCTGTGGACGACAGGTTTATTGAGCTCAGCGCGTGCAGGGCACTCGCCCTCTTCCTTTAAATTGGAAACAGATTGCAGCGCTGTAGGCAGTGTCATTGAGAAGGTGGCAACTGCCTTGTTCCATCTCCAAAGTCACCTAGAGTAAAAGTGGATTTGAAAGTCCCTGGGCCACTCTGGCGGACTTTTGGGCCCTCCTGGGGTAATTTTCCAAATACCACCTCCTCTTCAGTTCATTTGCAGTTGAATTCCCTAAGTTTGGGATTCTCAAAGCATTATGCCCAGCCTCCCCCGCAACAGTAACCTCTGCTGTAACCTGGGAATATCAGATACGTAAAAGTCTCAGATTCTACTCTAGATCTACTGAATTGGAAACCTGGGGGCTGGAACCCAGCAGTCAGAAACTAAGCCCCCAGGGGTTTCTGATGTCAGCTGAAGTTTGCAAACCAAGGCCCTGCATTTTTGAAAACTTAAATGGAAATGAAACAAATCTCCTTTGGCCTGCCTTTCTAGGTGATGGTAATGTAGCCTTTCTTCTTTGATGCCCACTGTATTTCTGTGCTATTAACAATAAGGAAGAAAAGTCAAGTTCTTGATATTTTATTTTATTTAAGATTTTATTTATTTATTTGACAGAGAGAGAGATCACAAGTAGGCAGAGAGGCAGGCAGAGAGAGAGGAGGAAGCAGGCTCCCCACTGAGAAAGGAGCCTGATGCAGGGCTTGATCCCAGGACCCTGAGATCATGACCTAAGCCCAAGGCAGAGGCTTTAACCCACTGAGCCACCCAGGTGCCCCAAGTTCTTGATATTTTAAAAAGCACTTTTGCAAGTAGTGTTCCCTGTCCTACCACACACACACACACACACACACACACACACAAACACACACACATACACTTGTGAAACAAACAGTACAGGTGTCCAATCAGATTTTCCATTTTAATCGACAAGGAACTGTCCCAAGTATACAGCTGTTTGATCTCCGGGAGTCAGGGTGACTTGGGTTTTGGATTTTCAGGAAACATCTGACACAGAAATTCAGTAAGGCCTCATTCAGGAAGAGACATGTCCCCACTGATGAGGCTATTTTGTCTCATGTATTCTGATGTTTTGTCGAATTTTTGGAGGCCTTGAAGTGACTGGAAAAGTGGAAAATCTTGGCCACCCTTTTTATTATACTCACTGGAGCTAGTGCATTTCTAGCCCTTTCCAAAGAAGGGGTTCAACAACCCGAGTCTGACTTCCTGTTTGTCTTTGCTTAGAATCTGTGTGCCTCCATAAGGCCCAGATGTTGGGGTGAGGGGCTGGGGGCTCTTCTTTAAATGTGTCAGCTCGGGACGCCTGGGTGGCTCAGTTGGTTAAGTGGCTGCCTTCGGCTCAGGTCATGATCCCAGCGTCCTGGGATCGAGTCCCACATCGGGCTCCTTGCTCGGCAGGGAGCCTGCTTCTCCCTCTGCCTCTACCTGCCTCTCTGTCTGCCTGTGCTCACTCTAACAAATAAATAAATAAAATCTTTAAAAAAAAAAAAAGTTTTAAATGTGTCAGCTCTTTGGGGACATTAGTGTGGTTTCACTACTGCCCATATCTTGCCCAATTCCCAGCAACCCTGGGGGTGTACTGTGATAGAGCATATTGGACCAGGAGTGGGAAGCACAGGGAAGGAGTAGGCAGGAAGGCGGGACCCACCCTAAGGGAGCCCTCTGCAGACCATGGCGCCCTGTGGCTTCTAGTTCTAGGTTATGCCTGAAAAGTAGTCTCTGAGAAGCTGCTCAGCTAACTGGGATGAGAAGATGTGGGTTCTTGTCCCCGTTGTCCTGATTCATTTGCTCTACAAGTTTGGGCAAGTCACATAAGCTCTTGGGCCCCATTTTCCTCCTCTATTACATGGAAGCACTACATGCCTCCCAGAGCTGTTGCAGGCCTTCTCGAGGTCTGTCTCTGAAGGTGACCTAGAGCCTGGGTGAAGGGAAGGGTGGGCACTCTTCAGATGCTTCCTGTTGTGTGGTCCCCACGGCTCTGCCCCTCGTGGAGACCTCTGCCTTTCCTCCCCGTGGGAGCCGAGTAAATGCCTTTCATGGAGACCGCAGAGGCTGCTTGCAACAGGGCCATGATCCTTCAGCAATGCTTTGAACGCCTGGACTCAGGGCCACCCAGAGGGGCCACAAGAGGGGCCCTCCTCTCTGTGCCCACGAGGCTCTGCCGCTCGTGCCCTCTTCCACCCAAAGCACACAATCTGACCCTGTGAAGACAGTCTCTGTTCTGCCCTCCACGAAGCTGAATGGAGTCCATTCTCCTTCCTCTGTACCTTTTATCTCAAAGGATTCCTGAGCACACAATACGCTTTACAGCCTGGTCCTCTGCCATTAGACAAGAAAGAGTCTTTCACTGACCAGTGCTGCTGAAATGCCACCACCTCCACTGTGCGGCTGCCAGACAGCTGTTCAGAGCTGTGTAGAAAGCATCTCTCAATTCTGGGTCATTTAGAATGTCATATGCCGATGAGAGCTCATGGTGGCACCGGATGTCATACGCTGATGAGAGCTCATGGTGGCACCGAGGCCCGCAGGTTATACAAAAGCCTGCAGCTTCATAAAACGCACGTACAAACCAAAACCAACCTCCTGACAGGTCCTAGGAAAACCAGACTGAATTCGTTGATATTTTGTTGGTTGGTTTTGCACAGGAGATCCAAAATTTGACCCTGTCCATTTTTGTCCTATTCAAAGTGGATAAACAATTGTTTATTACTATAAACAATCAGGCCTCTTAAAAATGGAAATTGTATAAATAAAATGTGAGAGTGGTATAATAAACTTTCCTTGGTCCTGTCTCCCAATAACTATGGATATCCGTGTGTTTTGCCTAATGCAATTCCACAGAGGATCTGTTATGTGCCAGAGCTGGAGAAGTTGAGGGGCTAACATGAAGTGAACAGTTTCTGGCCTCAAAGTCAAGTACGTTCAGATGTTCACATTCCTTATGTAAAAGGAAAGGGCTTGGGGGTAATTTCAGACCCCTGACTCTTTTTCACAACAGATGGGCCTCCCTTGGCCAAATGCCCAACTAGAACAGCGCCGGCAGCCAAAGGCTATCTCAGCCTGTCCTCAGTTTCCCTCTTACTATTAAAAGGAAATCCAGAGCAAATATGGGGAGCTTTTCAATAATTATTGCGTGAATAACTTTATAGTCATGATACCAGAAATGACTGTTGGCATTTGGGGTTCATTTCTAGTGCTCATTACATCATTCTAGTGCTCATTACATTACATACATAATTTTTATTAAGTTGCCTTCAAAGGGATGATTCAGATTTTTATTTTGTTGTTTAGATTTTATTTCTTTAACTGCCCAAATAGACGCCCCCAAACAAAGGACATTTGAGTTCTGACTATACCATTGATCTATACATGTGGGTCTAATACAATGCTTAGCACCCCCACCACCTCAGCTTTTCCATTTCTGCTACTTTTTTGTGGTTGGTAGCTATTTCCAACGTCAACAGGATCCTTTCACAGAATCCTTCAGGAGTACAAAGGGAGAAGGAGGAGGGAAATTGTGATGGCTTAGAATCTGTTCAAAGACTCAAATTTGTGTTTTCCACGGAACCACATAAAGCTGATTGTCGACAATTGGCTAAACACCAGTTTGTGTCAGAGCTATGGTGGAAACTTGCCAGAAGCCTACGGTGACTATTTGAGCTCTATAAGCAAGAGTCCTTAGGGAGAGCTGGTCAGCAAGATGAGATAATCACAGGAAACAATTTGAGAATACTCCAGAATGCTATGTCATTAAGTACTCAATTTTCTGCTGTGGACTTCAGGGGTTGGTTGGAGTCAGTAGTTGAAATTCAGCTGGGAGGAGGTATTAATTTACACAGAGAGAGATCAGAGTGATGGGTAGATACATTTATGTATTGATGAGCTAGGGTGAAAAACTTTTTGTTGGAACAATAGCTTTTAAACAGTTGACCATTTAGATGATCCATGGATGGCCACATGGCCATTCCATAGAGTGGTAAATTTGCTTCTGCAGCTCCAACTTTTGCCGTTCTCCTACCTCAAGGTCAGTCTTCCCCGGGGAGCTCCTCCATAGCCAGATGGTTGACCTCAAGTGATACCACTCTAGGGGTATGAAATTGCACAATGGATATTTCTGGATATCTAATCCAGCGATTCTCCCATTTGTGTGTACATTACGATTACTTGGAGGTCTTAGTGAAATCACTGATTGCTGGGTCCTATCCACAGAGTATCCAGTTCAGTGGGTCTGGGGCTGGAGATAGAACCAGAGACATTTGCATATTTCCTAGGCGATGATGATACTGGTCCAGGGACCACACTTTGAGAATCACCAATCTAATCCATTTTCTTTGTTTACAAATGAGGAAATTGAGGCCCAGAGACTTCTGAGTTTAAAGAAGGTGGTTGCCTATCACACCCTCACTGATCACTCTGTGCCAAGTCCAGTCTGACTTTGCTTAGATTTTAATTATCTGAGAGCTGAGCCTCTCTAATCTCAGTGCAAGTTCTTGAATATTTAGGAACAGATCTGTCCCAAGGCAAGAGGGATAAACCCGCTAACTTTAGGGTTTATCTACCCGCTAACTCTTAACCCTAGTTTTAAGTCTAGGGAAATGTTATATTAATAAAATAATTTTTTCCTGCGAATTATTAATTTATTATGTCCCTGATTTTATAACCTGTAGGTGGCAGTGCCTTCCTTCTGTATACACAAGCCAGATGCTGGGCCAGTTTCATTTCCTGAGGCGCTAAGAAGGCTGTAATGCATACAGTAGGGGAGATGAGGCCAGCCCAGCCCAGTGACTTCAGGGACAGTGGAATCAGATAACAGGGCTTAGTATTCTGAGAACTATATTTTTCCTGATCAAGGGCTTAACACTTAAAAATGTAAAAAATTTTAAATTGTAATGTTTTTATTTTCTCATCTTCTTGTTTAACTAGTTACATTCTTAGTCTTGACACAGGTTCTTAAATTTAAGATCTGTGAAAAGCCAGAAAGCAGCACCATAGAGAAGTGGGACTATTGAAATGCCACAAATTTATTCTAAGAGAGCATTCTTCAGTGGAGAGGTTTCTAGCCACCAAAGCACTCTTTTATTGGTGAAAGTCGGGGGTGGGAAGGAAGAAACAGAAAAGTATGATTCTAGGAACCACATTGCAGACATGCCGAAGGGAGGTCCAAACAAGTGAGTGATTGTTCATTAGCTACTGTCAATGATTAAACATGAATTCCCCATTTCCATATAACCCACGACTTGCAGATGACCTGTTGGTACATGATTTCCATTTCGTCAGCAGTCACTGACATGAAAAAATAAAACTCAGTGTATGTTCAAAAGGAAAATGAAATCACATTGTAAGAGGCTGAGGTGCACACTTGAAAATATCCAGTACCGCACACTCATGTGCTTTGTTTCCCAAGACCCCAAGGTCGGTTCCTTCCCCAACATCACTTGAAAGTCACTGAACTCTCTCCATTGCTACCCTGTGCCAGAGAAACAAACTCTGATCTGATGCCTTTTGACCATTCCCTCCTTTCCATCTCCACAAAGGGGACCATGATTTCCCAGTGCCGATTTCTCTCTAAGTCATGCGAAGATCAATTAGTTCCATCTTAGTCAATTTCCTTTGTTGTACTAACATACTACTACAATCCGAAGCTGTGGTCCCCAGGTTACCCACAGAGTGGATTTAGCCCCTCATTTGGCATTCAAGGATGTAGGGTTAGTTTCCCTGTTTCCTACCCTCCTTCTCTGCATTGGCTCTGAACCTCGCATCATTTCCAAAACAATTTCATGCCTGTAGTTTTGTAAGTTTTGTTCCCTCTGAAAAATTCCTGGTCATTTTTGAGGATTAACTGTCATTTGGGGGAAGCATTTCCAGACTCCTCCAGAGAGCACCATGCTCTGCCTTTAATACAGCTTTCAGCACATCATAGTGTAATGTATATGTTGACATGTCTTTCTCCCAGCCCTTTGCCTCATTTTGTTCCACTCCCCCAACCCTTTCTGCCCGCATAGATCAATGCTATGAGAGTAGCGACCATCTCATTCATCTTTATATCCCAAAGACTTAGCATAAACCAGGGCAGATAGTAGATGCTAAGTAAAAATCTGTGGGCTTCTCATCAGTGCATCCTATTCAAGATGCTTCTTTATTTTGTTTCTTCTGGGAAGCCCCTCTGGTCTTGATTTCAACCTTTCTCCTACCCTATTGTTTCATTCTGGACAGATAAATAACTAGAATTCTACAAGTGATAGGTTGGTATCAATGAAAAGATGAAAACTTTGAAGTGGAACACTTGAATGATGATGATTCTTCTACTACTCCTACTCCAAAATCAGCCTCATGGTATCCCCAAATCTTGGAAAGTTGCCTGAATTTCCTTTCAGAATGTTCACAGAAGTTTTCAGCTACTTCTTTGTCTCTCCTAGATGAACTGACCTTTCCTCGAGTACCAGAATTCAAATAAATAGAAAGGATTTATTTGTGGCTCTTGCATGTTTTATTGTCAGTTTCAAAACAATGTTGTGTTC